>VXAC01008839.1:2283855-2563969 GCA_013399225.1 Rhipidura dahli | reverse complement strand
TTTTTTTTTTTTTGAGCACTGAAAAGGTTCTTTAAGGTATGTCAGGTATTTGTCACACATTGATTGCTAACCTTGTATTTTTAAAATTTCCTTTGGTTCTTTAGTCATGTGTAAAAGCATCTCATTTTGAAAAAAACTGCTATTTGTGATTTGTAATAGTTTTTTTTCTGCTTTTTTGTTTTACAAAATGTCTGTAAGGGCTCTATGTGGAGAAATGAAGGACACAAATAACAGCCAGTAAACACAGAGCTGTTTTCTTCAGTGCTAGCTGTAGTCATGGGGAAAATTTCAGAAATTACTAGCTGCATGCCGTTTCTCTCAGAGCAGTGCAGAGATGTGTTGTTACATTGTAGAGTTTGAGTAAACTTTTGATCTTCACAAGTTGCTCGTTTCTTTCCTAGCTGCAATCCGCAGCATGAGGTCTTTCTCACCCACGGCTGCAGCCTGAAAGCCGAGATGGCAGGAGAGAGCAGGAACACCTTTCCCTCATCTACACAGCATGGACTTCCTTCCCATATGTAGGTGTTTCCAGATTTCTGTGGTACCAGGCTGGATTCCTACAGATGGCTTTACACAGAGCCATCCTTGAAAATCACTAGAAAATTTGGCTAGCAGATCCTTCAGCTGCCATATTTCCCACAGAGTACCAAATCTGGCTCCATAAGGTGTGGTGACTTCTTGTTAAATTCCTTGTCCTGTTAGTTACAATCTAATTAAGTAGACCTGTCTCATTAATCTGCATTAAATCCCATATATTCAAGGTACTATCTCTCCTTTCACACTTATGTAAGTCCCTGTCTGGTGAGTTCAGTCAGAATAATTCAGACTGACATTTCCAAATTAAATTAGAAGTCTGTGGATTCTAAATGGAGGGTCTGAAGCTCAGGAACTGTGGACCTTTGACTTTGCAATGCACTTTTCTTTTTGGCCTGATGCATCGTAAGCCTGTTGGTATTCAAGTCCCAGCACAGATTTATCTATTTACAAATGTTGTTTCTCAGGGGATAATTTCAGGGAAACCAGAGGATTTCAGGGCAAGGGAGTTTCACCAAAATTAATTGAACTGGATAAAACTGGTGTAAGTGGATGTTGCAAACATTGTGTAGTATCCTGGCCTAGGGGGCACCCTAAGTACATTTTTGCAGTTAAGAAATAAATACAGGAATGATTTTAAACATTTTCCAGGACTGAGCAGTCCTGTTGTTTAGCAAAGCAGACATTCAGCTGACATCTCGTTCACTCCTTGGGAGCATCCCCATTGCCATCAGACCACCAAAATTTGTCATTGGGTTTCACAAGAGCAGGTGCCCAGGAAACCTTGAAGATTTGAGACATGTGCCCTCTCTGTAAGGAATGGAAACCAGCTGCCTTTGACTGTTGCATGCCATTGCTTGGAGGGCAAAGGCTTGTGGAAAGGAAACCATTTGTGAGATGAGCTTCTCCTGAAGAGACACCAGGACCTTTGTCTTCTGGACCATGTTCTTCCACTCTCTCTCCTGAGCAGTTGGCACAAAGCACTTCTGCTGAAAGTTTTTTAATATTGAGTTATAAAAGCAATCAGTTACTTATTTTTAAATGTGGAAAGAATTGCTCTTAGCTTATTAACAGCTTTGCTAGCCAGAGATGAAAACTGCTGAATGTCTGAATAAATCTGCTCTATTCATCGCTTCATGGAGTCTAGAATCCTCAGAGAGTGTAAAAGATTTACAAGACATCCCTCAATGCTGAATTTTGCATTGATTTGGTTCTCAAATTTGTTTGAAAGACAGCTGAAATCATAACCATGCAGACACTTTCCTCCTGAGAAAACTTCGGAGAAGGAACTTTTTTTAAAAGCATGTAAAATCACCTAAATCTATAAAATATGCTAACAATAGTGTGATTTAAGACAGTGGACAAGAGGGTGTTGGATGACTACCAATGGTAGCTTTCAAATTTCTGGGAATCATTGGGTTCAAGGGGTGTCTANAAAAAAAAAAAAAGCAGAGAAGAAGTAACCCCATATAGTCATAGCTTTGTGTAGAAGCTATTGCGAGTTTCTAAGTATCTCAGAAGTGAGTCCTAAATTTCATGAGTTAATCCTATTTAATTTTAATGGATCTACTAGTACAAGGAAGAGCTGAGCAATCAGACCTTTACAAAGCTCCATATATACAGCCATCGATCCATTTATGTTCATTTCTTAGCAGTTGCAGCAAATAAGTGTAAGCAATCCAAACTTAAAAATGCTGTTGCTCTGTTTCTTACAGACAGGGCAACTTGAAAGCCTAAATACAAGAAAGGAGGTGAAAGCAATGCTTTAGCTGGTGTATATTTTAAATAGAAACCTATGAGAAATGTTTACTTTGCTAAATGGAGAAAATCTGTTGAATATATTTATAAGATTAAATCCCTGTTTTATCTGAACAAGCCTGATAGATGATGACAATTATTCTAAATCTTTGTTCATGAGCAAACAATTTGGTGTCTATAACAGTGGGCTACCTACACATGTTTTGCATGCACACTGTTTACATATAGCAGGTGGCTTTTGTAAATCATGAAGAGAAGGCAGCTGAGTGAGCAGAATAAAAAGGACTGGAGACAATTTATCAAATAGCTGGTATATTTTTCAACTTACTTCAGACAGGAACACACGAGCTTTCTACTTGTTTCCAAGGCAGAATAAAATTGTATTATTTTAGCAGCATTGATCCTTGCAGAATAGCTTTATATCTCCCCAATAATTTAGTTGGAGAGTCTGCACAACTAGACAGTCAGTCTGACCTGTCTCTCTTGGTAGGAAGCAGAGGAGGGAGTAGCTGTGCTAGGGAAACCAAAAGTGGAATTTCAACAAACCAGGTTTCCAGGCTTCAGCCATTGCTACTCCAAACAAACCTCCTTCCAAAGCATTTTCTGCAATACACTGGCCTTTCTTATAAGAGCCGAACAGAACTTTTCCAGTAGGAAATCTTCTGTTGAAAGAGGTAATTCTGATGAAATAGGAGTAGAAAAAAGGAATTTTTTTGAAAGAAATACTGGAGCATCCATTTAATTTTAATAGTTGATTTTATCTGAAGTAAAAACTGTTCGGCATTGTATAAAATATTTAAAAAGAAAACAGAACAAAACACTTTGGCTGACATCAAAACAGACTATTTCAATCAACCTCCAAGTGATTTTTAAATTGTGTAACATGGGAATATGAAAATTATTCACTTGTCCTTCATTTCAGAAGGAAAAAATATTAAACAGCAGGCAATTTCCCTTGAAAAGCAATCACTGCTTACAAGACAGCTCCAGCCCTGCTCTGCTTTTGCCCTGATTCCCTGCTTGATGGCAGCTCATCTCTCTGCAAAAAATGCAGTCCCATGTAGTGCCTCAAGGATGGTTACCAGATGATAAAGGTACCATATGTTAAAAAATTTGTGAAGGTGGTAGGACTGGGGATGTGGGCTGTTTCTGAGGGAAGAAATGTTGGGTCTGTGGCCACAGCAGGATCAGGATGTGTAGGATTCAGGGACAAAAGGCAGTGGGATAACTCTGGCCTCTTTGGTGAGACAAAGACAGCAGTGGTAGCGGTGCTGCTTCCTGGTGGGGAAACCCTTTTCTTGCCCAATGATGGTCAGGGAAGATCAAAGCCACTGCAGTCCCAGTGCTGGCTTTCCCTAGACTTTCCTAAAGCCTCTTGATATGGGCCCCAGACTTTTGTCCATTTCCACCTGCTCCCACCTGCTGCTGCAGGGGTCGGAGAGGCAGCATTTGCAGCCATGGTTGGGCATCAGGACCCAGTGACCTGCTTTCCAGTCTCAGCAAAAGTCAGGCCATCACAGAGGGAGAACAGCTCTGTGTGACAGCTCTGCATGAGCCTTGGCGTAAAGATCGGCTGTCTTTGTGAGTGCCAGGTTAGAGGGGATGAAGGCTGCGGGATGCTATATGTTGGGAAGAACCAATGGGAGCATTTGCAAATGCTTTCCCTGCCAAAGCCAGAGAAGCAACCCAAAACTTAACCATTGGAATAGTTTGCTATCATGCTGAAAGTTCATTGTGTCAAGGGCAGAAACTGAAGTTTAATCATTAAAACATGGGTGAGTGAAGGGGAAATTTTTCCCCCTTTTGTGCACATCTGAATGTCTCTCCAGATCTGGGCCTGGCAGAGCTGCCCTAGGCTGGCCTTGCGGATGCTTCATGACCACAGGCAGAGGACAGGCAGCCCCTCTGACCTTGGTTCCCTCCCACAGAAACATTACCTGCAGGGAAAGGGAGCACCAGCAACCCCCGAGGCTGTGTCCTCCATAATAAACATAGCTCATGGATAAACACGGTGCAGACAAATAACTAGCTGTGTGACAGTAAAAACAGCTCAGATATTGACACAAGGAGAAGACACCCCTGAGGCAGCACTCACTGCAAACCCATCTCTGAATGAGCAATAGTTAAATGTTTGTCCTTGCCTCTTTCTTTCAAAAGTAGGGCAAATATCTATAGAGTTCCCAGCGGGGAGGTAATCTAACTTTAACTTTCATACAGTCAAGTAAAACACCCGAGACCTGTGTTAGGGATGCAAGCAGGTCGTCTGAATTATGATTATTCAATCTGGTATTATTTTAATCTGGCATGCCTCTCACGTGCTTCATTTAGGTTCATCTTGACCTGAAAACTGCAATCTCAATGCCTTTTATGCCTTTATCCTTACAGGTGATTTATCTTGTTGCAGTAAATTTTTTTCTTTTTCGTTTGTTTTTTTTTTTTTTCCCAAATATAAATATTTATTTTAGCAGTGAAGCCCTGGCCGTGAGGCAGACCGGCACATTTCATTGTCTCGGGTCTCCCGAGCTTGGTTTGGATCCCCTTATATCAGCAGCCTCTTGCTTTAACACTCGCTCTTGCTAACTGAGGTAGGAAGAATACGAATTAAGAGCCACGGGAGGTGAGAGCCAACACCTCCCCTGCACAGCCGCAGCGTGCTCCGGGTGATGTTTCCTTACTCGTTTACAAGACAATAGCCGAAAAAATTAAGGAGGGGGAGAAAATGACTGATCATTCTGTGTGAGATAATGGATGAGCCCGGGATGACCTGTTTTTTTCCTTGCGGTGGAGCGGTGCTGAAGACAGAGGGCACCCGCGCCCAGCCCACAGCCGTCGCCCCGCCGCCAGCGCGCCAGCTCGGGGCGGCCGGAGAGCCGCCAATGCCCGCTCCCAGCAGGCAGGGAGCCACTGCCTCACCCGGTCAGGTACGTCTCAGGGGTGACCCTCCGAGCGGACCACGGGGCTCAGCCGTGGGACTGCCCGCGGGGCAGGCAGGGCAGGCAGATGGCCCAGGGGACACGGGCTGCGGGGCTGCTCGCGGGAGCCTGCTTCGGGCGGCTCTGCCTGCCTGCCTGCCTGCCTGCGGGTGCGGACGCGCAGCCAGGACGGCGGCTCCCCCCTCGGAGCGTCGCCTTCCTCGGGACCGTCTCCAGCCCCACGCACCGCTCGGCGGACACGCAGCCCCGCCGGTCCCGGCACCTCTGCCCGCCGGCGGGGAGGGACGGGAGCGGCGGCCAGCCCGGGGCGGTGCGTGCCGCGGCGGTCTGCGAGCCCCGGGAGGGGTGTGCGTGTGTGCGAGTGTGTGAGTGCGAGCACTGTGTCTGTGTGTGTTGTGCGAACCACGGTGCGTGTGCGTGCGGGGACACCGCGGCAGCAGCGCCTGGCGGGGGGCAGAAGTTTTGGGGAAGCGTCCCGCAGTGCTGGCGGGCGGCCGAGCCGGCGGTGGCGGGGCGGGACAGCGGGACACTGGAGCACCGAGGCAGCGGGGTGCCGGGACAGCCACACAGGAGGCTGCGGGCAGGGGCAACGGGACAGGGAGATAGTGGCCCGGGGTCAGCGGGGCTGGGGCCCCCGGTCCGTCACTGCCCCGGCTGCCGGGCGCTGTCTCGGGTGCTGACGGCTCGTCGTGCAACAGGGACCCAGCCCGGCCGCGCTCCCGGGCGGCGGCGGCGGTAGCATCTTCCCTCCCAGTACGGCGTTTCAAGCCGCCAAGCCCTGTCGCCGGGCTCGCCGCCGCTCCCCTCCCGAAGCCTGTCTGCACGGCAGGCGCGCCAGTAAGGCACATTGGGGTTTTTACCCGCGGTTGCCTTAGTAACTAATATGTATTTCCCCCTGCTTTCATGTGTGTGTCCCTGACTGAATTACAGTTTTGCCCCCTACACACGGAAAAGTTAATCTAAACTGTAGAGTGCTTCCTTTCTTCCTCCCTACCCTGACCTTTAAATGACATTTCCCGTGGTGGCTGGCAAGGCAGACTGCTCGCTTTCTCTTTTTACTCACATTATGAATGGAGAAAGGAAATGTCTCTACTGAGAAAGATGCCTTCAGGTAATCAGAACGCAAAGGAAGAAGCTCTTGTCACCCTGCTTTCAGGGCTGGGGCCGCTGGGGCCGGGCTAGGGCTCTTCTCCGACGAACTACCTACCTCCTGAAACTTTTAAAACTTCCCGGGGGCAGAGGGGGTGTGTGTGCTGGCTGGAGGTGCGGGAAGTAGCCCCCTTGGCTTGAAAACCAGACGGAAAAAGGATTGTAGAAACTTAGCATATGTGAGTATGCCTGATCATATATCAAGGCAAATAAATGCATGTTTTAATCCCTCTTGAAACTTCTTGTTGAGAGGCTTATCGAAGCAAATTGCCCTGGGCATTTGCGAAGCAGCCGTCTCTAACTGTGCGGGATTGCTTCATCGAGCTCAGGTTTGACACCGATTTCCTGGTTAGCCCGTTTTATCCCCTATTTCTATGCCACCAGGTTAAAAGTCACTAGGATGACGGCTGTCTGGGCACCTTCAAGAGTGATGCTGTGAGGCTTTGCTGTGATGGTATTTGAAGCAACTTGGCCGTCGTCAGGGGGAAGCAGATGCCATTTCCTACATGTCCTTAAACCATGTGCAGGCAAGGGGAGCCCATGAAATTCGTAACCTGGGTCTGGATGACATCGTGCAACAAAATGATTGGTGTGCTGCTGGTCTTTTTCCCTGCTCTGCTCCTGGAGATGGACGTGCTGCCCAGGAGTGGTGGTCGGAAGGTTCTTCTCTCTGCAGCCTCCTCACAGCGATCGGTGGCTCGGACGGACGGGGATGTCATCATCGGGGCCCTCTTCTCTGTCCATCACCAGCCGCCAGCTGAGAAAGTGCCCGAGAGGAAGTGCGGGGAAATCCGGGAGCAATACGGCATCCAGAGAGTAGAAGCCATGTTTCACACTTTGGATAAAATTAACGCAGACCCGGTCCTGCTACCTAACATCACTCTGGGCAGCGAGATCCGAGACTCCTGCTGGCACTCCTCCGTGGCCCTGGAGCAGAGCATCGAGTTCATACGGGACTCCCTCATCTCCATCAGGGACGACAGGGACGGAGTTACCCGCTGCATTTCCGACTCGCAAACCCAGCCACAGACCAGAGTGAAAAAGCCCATCGCAGGGGTCATCGGCCCCGGCTCCAGCTCAGTTGCTATCCAAGTCCAAAATCTACTTCAGCTCTTCGACATCCCGCAGATCGCTTACTCCGCCACCAGCATCGACCTGAGCGATAAAACGCTATACAAGTATTTCCTCAGGGTGGTCCCCTCCGACACACTGCAAGCCAGGGCCATGCTTGACATCGTCAAGCGTTACAACTGGACCTACGTCTCCGCCGTCCACACGGAAGGTGGGTATGGGGCAGCCCTCGCCTCCCCGGCCTCGCCCCGGGGCGCTGCGCCCTCCGCGGCGGCTCCGCAAGGATGCGCTTGTGCCGGGTCATCCTCCGGGACCCGGGCCCGGGGGTGCGGCTCCGCCCCGGGAAAGCGCCGGCCGCTGCCGCCCGCGGAGACCGTGAGGCGAACGTGGAAAAGTGGGGGGTGCGGTGATGCCGCTCCGGCGGCGCGGAGGGTCGCCGGCTGCGGGCAGCGGGAGCGGGGCTCGGCGGCTCTGGAACGCCCGCAAGAGATCGGGCGTCTCCTCGGCGGTCCCGGCCCTGTCCCCTTTCTCACACAGAGTGGTTCCGTTCTTCTAAATAGAAGTTAACAGATGTGAGCATCTGGATCTGGGGCGGGCAGCCGCTCCCCTCCGGCTGGGCCGCGGCGGGTCCGTGGGGCCATTGAGCCCGTGGGGCTGACGCCCTCGGTCGCTACCATCCTGGGGAGTTTGGCAAAACAGAATCAGGGCTCGGCAGGGACTCTGGGATTAGCTGCTGGCTTTGCTGCATGTGAGCTGATTTCCTGGGTCTTCAGGAAACAGAGAGGAAAGAAATCTGACTATCCCTCCCCTGTCCAGGTAGCCCCTGCAAAACCAGGTGCCGTGGGAAAGGGCAGGCAGAGGCTCACCTGCCAGCAAGTCTGGACAAGTGTGCTTGCATGCAGCTTGAGCAGTAGTCAAAGCTATCGCTCTGCACAATCTGTTCATAGTCAACAGGTCTTCTTCGTTTTAAAAATCAAAAGAAAAATAGCAATAGTAAAGTTATTTTAAAGAGGATACATTGGTTTATAGCCAGGCTAGGTGGACCAACATAAATTGCAGCAGTGACTGCATTTGATCGAAAACAAAATCTTATGATATATTATTGTGATATTCATGTAGTCCAGTTGTCCTCAAAATGACATTTTAAAGTAAAAAATTGCAAATCTGACCATATTATTGCTATAGCTTTGCAACTATTCTGTTTATCTGAGTGTATCTCTTGTATAGATTTGATTTATGATTTCCTCTGCTTACTGAGCTGACTCCACACCTTTCATTCTCACAGAGATGACTAAGTAAAATGAGGTAAGAATATATATTATGATGGAAAAATAAAAGAATCTACAGGAAGAGTTCCGTATTTATCATTCATAAGGGAACTGGATTGATTTAGACACCAAAACCAGAAAGTACTGCAATTTGAGGGGGCTGGGGGACAAGTGAGAGCATGAAGCGATGACCTGACAATTGCGTTTCATTTATGCCCTGATCATATGAGAAAATGACCTGCTAGTAAGACTCCAACATGAGCTATTAAGATTCTCTATTGTTGAGAGATATGATTAGATCCTGTGGAAGGCCAGGATGACAAATAAACATGGAAGGGGTGAATTCTTTGTTGATGTAAATAGCCATCTCTCCCTTCAAGGCACTCTGGGGAGCTCTGCTAACTCACTGTGCCTGAGGAGTTGCCTCAAGGGACTGACTGCCTCTCTGTCCTGCTCCTGTTAACATTATTGGGCCTTACCTCTTTTGGAAAAGACAACACCTTCTGAGGGTTCATTTAAAAAAAAATCATTAAAAGTAGCAACTTCAGTCATTGCTTGTGAGAAATTTTAATTAGACATCTATTTTTATGAATGTTACTGACTGATGAAAAATAATTGTTGCAAGATATTTTTAGACTTTGAACTGATACTTCTGAAAATAGGGATAGCCCACAAGGCAGCACTCTCCTCTTAGGAAAGGTCACGAGGATTTTGCAGATCATGCAGCTTTAGATTCAGATTTACTTTTTTATTATTAATCTCTGTCTGTCATTCCCTTGTTATTAAATTCAAGTCAAAAATGTCACTGAAAATATGTAACAAGCTTCTACTTTTGTATTTCTTTCCAGAAAGACAAGTAATTGACCCCCACCCAATTGCTGTTCCCTAGATTCCAAAGATTATTTTTTCCCTTCTCTTTGAAGTGACATTAGTATTCATTAAAATCAGTATAAATGGTTGCATTTCTGTTGTTGCAAATCCCATGCATTCACTGTGTTTTTAAAGGTGAAATCAATCTTTGCAGCCAACACAAAACCACACCACTCTGTGTGAGCAGACCTGCTCTATCCATGCTCTGTTTGGAAATACAGGGATAAAATGTAGTCAGAAACATTCCTCCTCCACAATTACTCATAGGCCTCTACACTGTCTTTATGGTGGGCTGCAAAATATGCTGGGAGGAATTCTAGGGCATCACTGGTTAGAGAATCTCTTCAACAAGGACTGTGAGGAATGGGCCTGTTTCTAGGAAATGCAGAGATTGCCACTGTGAAGAAGTTAATTCCTTGCCCTTCCAGGTGCTCCAGATCCAGTTTGGTCCCCTCTCCAGAGCAAAAAAGCTGCTTAGTTCTGCCCTGACCTCCGGTTCTCATGGGGATGGACAACGCTCAGCTCTTGCAGGCGCCCAGCCACAAGGGGATGCAGTGAGACCACTGAGCTGACTGACCGCCTGTGTCAGCCAGCCACGCTCCCCAGTGCTCACTGACCCGGGGCAGGGTCACTGAAACTGCCCACAGAGATGAGCCCTTTCCCAGCCTGAACCATCCAACTTACCCTTCCTCTACTCCTGCAGCCCAACTGAAGTTGGCTGAATGCCCAAACCAATACCTGGGTACACAATTACAGCTTTAATGGTAATCACAAATGAATACCACACAATTCATTGCCCGAGTTTCTAAACATGAAGCCTACACATGCCACAAGAATGAGCAAAAAGAAGTCATCCATATAGGACGATATCTTTAAGTAGCTGGCATTTGACCTTAAGTTTATTCTTCATGTGTCAATATGATAATCAGTTAGTGATGATGACTTGTTACTACACTCAGTCTCTACACTCTGGTACATGAAGCTGCACAGAGATGTGCCAGACCTGTTGGGCTTTTTTATACAATGTTTTAAGATGTATAAATGTTGCACCAGGGTAAAAACTTCTCAGTTCGTGAATAAAATCTGTTTTCAAAGGTTCATGTACCACGGTGCTCCTTGTACATAAAAATTGACACATAAAACTCCACATTAAAGAAGAAAGAAAGGAGTTGCTGTGTTTGGTTATTTTATTATGTATCTCAGGTGAGCAGAGCTGCCCATCACGAGAGTCAGTTTTTTCCAACAGTCATTAAATGCTCTAAGAAATCTGTGCATCTGTCAGTGGATGGCTGTATGGCCATATAGTAGTTGCAAAGCATTTCCAAGGCTATTATTTTTTTAAGTTTTCTTTGAAGGTAATTCAGTGATGGAGTTCTTGGTGTGTCTACATCTCAGGTTTTAGGCTTGAAAGTCATTCTTATCTTGAAATGTACATAAGTGGATGCTTAACTTTGAGCCAAAGCTTCCTAAGGAAATCAAAGGCATCAAAAAGCACATCTTAAGTTGGGCTTAATCCTTTGTGTGATAAGGGCAGAAGGATCTATGCTTGCTAAGGGTAACTTTCCAAGTGAGATATTCTGGTCTTTAGCAGGATAACCTCAGAGTCAGGCATTATTCTCAGCTTAGACCAGGCAGCCACTGGTGATTTGGTAACACTGTGAAGAATTACAGGGGACACTTTCTTCCAGGCCTGGAGAAGAGCCCCTGGGCTGCCTCCGGAACAAGGCAGGAGATAGCAAGCACCACTGCTGGGCTGCTTTCATGCTGAAGGCACAGAAATTAATGGGGTTGCCCTCAGAAAATGCAGAATGGTTACGAGATTGTTGTAAAATGACTGACTTCCAAAACCCACAAGACACCTGCACCCTGGCTAGTGATCAGCATGAAGTCTCCACCAAATCCCTCACTTTTAGCTGTTCCTCTTGTGCACGGAGCAGGAGAGATGATGGTTTAAGTAGTCCCTTTATCACCTCTTCTTCTAAGTACACCACTTCTGGATAAGCAAATAGAAATACTTAGCGCCTGTACCTGACTTTTCATTTAAATCATTGCCTACCTGTTAGCCATATAAAAAGTATGGGAGATTTTTGATTCTGTGAAAACAAAATCTAAATGTGCAGCATAGATTCATTTGAATGTTGTTTGCAGTGTATGGACCATGCTTACACTTTATTGTACAAATACCCCTTTATAAACAAAATTTCAATTCCAACAGATGAACATGCAGACTTCGCAGAAGCAACTTTGGAAATGGAATGATTAAGTTAATTGCACCAAATTTGGACTGTTTAGAAATTAATTTTAGAGAACAGTGAGATGTTTCTGGACTTCATTAAATTTTAACAAATTCATATTGCCAGGCTGTTCCTTTTTCTTGAGTATAAGACTTAAAATGAACTGTGATGAAGCAGATGGCAAAACTGTACAGACTTTCACATCAAAATAGATGGTAAGTATATTATCTTCACAATGATTTTTGATAACCTGACTGCTGCCCACTATCCATCATACAGGAAACTCTTAAACATGGCTATATATGTTGGAAAGAGGGTAGAAAGGAGCGAGTCCTGCACTTTATTGCAAATTTCACAAGAAATAAATTAATTCAGTAGAACCCACTAAAGTAGCTTTAGATATGCTGGAAGATAATACTTCTTTTTAAAGATAAGTGGGGCTATATTGATCAAATTCCTCAAAGGAATGATTTTCATAAAATTGTGTTTAATTTCTCAGAAGGTGTTTCTAACTCTGTTCTATTATTAATTCAATGGTGTCACCCGGTGATTAATACCTTTTGGTAAAATTATTGTCAGGCAACAGAGATAAGGAATTCCAGTTCAAATGCTTGAAATTTTAGAGTGTGCCAATATTTCTATAGACACTAACAATTACAAAAATGCTCTTAAAGGTTAAGTTCATGTAGTGGTATAAATTGTGCTGTGTGTTCCTAAATGCATATTTCAATCTATTTTTTTTCTGTGTTTAAGTTATTTCACTAACCATCTTCAGAGGCTTTGTGCCAAGAAAAAAGGGAGAGGTGTATGTCCCAAGAAAAACAGAAATAAATTTCAAAACACTTATCTATACATTGGATGCATTAATTATATTAATTAGGAGGTGCTGGGAGAATCTTTTACATTGATTAAAGTTGAAAAAATTATGTTTGGTGACAAACACTGTAGACATCAAGAGAAATTCCTTCTTGAAGATATATAGCTTTGCATTACTCCTAAATTCACAAACAGTATGGCTTTTCAACTATGCAACTGGCAGCTGCATGAGTTAAATCATCTCAAAAGGTTCATCGAACTCCTGTGCCTGCCTTCTCAGCAATATTGCTGGAGTTCATATTTATCAGTCAGCACAATGGGTTCATTTGTGCTTTACTTTTATTTTTTCTACATTCTGTCCTTGCAATCAGATTTCTATGTCCTACAATCCTGGTTAACTCTGGCAGGTTTCTTGTCTCACTGAAGACTTTTAAGAATATTAAATGAACTTAGCTTTCTCAAAAAGCTGCGAGAAAATGCCTCTAAAATATACCTTTGAACCTGTGGTTTATAACATGGAGGTGCTTGCACTTAGGTTTCTCAGACAGAAAACAAAAAGCTACGTGGAGTAAAAATCATATAACTACTAGCAGTATCATCCATTGAGAAACATTCTTTAGGGGTCTGATACATCAGTGAGCTGGTAGCTGTAGTGACAGCCCAGAAGCACTGCACCTGCCACATGCAGCCCAGAAAAATGCTGATCCAGGTTGTTACTTACTGGTGCTCACGCAAAGCAATGCGGGGATTTGAGTTTATCTTCTGGGTGGCAGGTGTGCTTGCTGCATGAGCCACTGTCCCAGATGGCAGTAATTAACACCTGTGCCTGCAGTCTGAACTGGGGGGCCAAGAACTGATTGGGCATGACTGCACCTAAAGAAACTGTCCTTTTGCCCTTGGGTATATAAGGAATGCTGAGGTTTATCACTAGAGATGCTTGGAGAGAGGTGTGCAAGGGACAAATGCCATCCAGCAGGTAACCAGCTCACGTTTGCTGTCTAATTTTTCAATTGTGTTTCCTCAAACACTGTTATTACTATTAATATACATCTTAAAGCACAATTTCTAAATCTGGTTTGCCATCAGAAAATTGGCTGTTGAGAGGCTGAATATGGGAAGAAACAAGAGCAGGACAGAGCATACATCTACAGTTCCAGTCTGTAGCAAGTTCCCAAGTCCTAGGTCTACCAGCCAACAAAGGTTTCCTTTAGGAGTTTGTCCAGTTCCATTTTGTATCATTTCTACTTTGGTCTCCAGAGCATCACTAAATCACAGAATAGTTAAGTTTGGAACAGACCACTGGAGGCCATCTCGCAGCCTCCCTGCTCAAGCAGGGTCCACTAAAGCATGTTACTCTGGATTTTGTCCAAATGGCTTTTGAATATCTCGTGGGGAGGAGATTCCACAATCTCTCTGGTTAGCCTGTTCCAGTGCTCAGTAACACTGACAGTAAAGGTCTCCCTCAATCTTATAAATTAATAAGTATCTTGTGTGAACAAATGTTTCCTGTTATTCACTTAAAACTATTCTTTGATAACTGCATTACCTTCAGAAGTTCACACAAAACTGTTCATCATTTGTTAATCCTGATCATTATTCTGTGCTTCTAATTCCAGTATGAAATGTGGGCAAGCAGAGCTATATTCAGTATTAAGGGTGGGGGTATACCATGATTAAACTCCCTTGTGAGGTAGCAATTTCATTGCTCTCAGACCTTTCCTGATAAACTTCCAGTAGTCTGCTATTTTTTTAATTGCCACCATGCACTGAATGGATGTTGTCAGAAAATATCTTAAAATTACCACAAAACCTTGTCCTGAAATGGTAAGGCTTACTTCAGAAGCCATCACACAAAGGGTTATCCTCATGTGTGTTACCCTTAATTTGTTAACACACATTTTATTTCCTACACTTTGGTTCCTATCTCTTAGCCAATTATTAATCCAGGACCTTCTGTTGTATCTCATATTACCTCTATTTCTGTCAGAGACTTTATTAAAAGAGACATCATCAAAAGATTTCTTAAATCCTAAGTACTCTGTAGTGATTGTATTATTCACAGGGTTACTTGCTCCAAAAAAGAAGTCTAATTAGCTTCTGAGGTATGGTTTTTTCTGAAAAGTTATGTTAATTTTCCCCTGATATGGGATATTTATTTATTTGTACCTTAATGCTATTTTGTTGTTATTCCTACCAATAGCTTTGTGAAAAAATATCTCAAGTCTGCAGAAATATCATGTCTGTTGTTCACTGGATTACTCTCTATGCCTCTCTACTCTCCATAAATTCAGTTAAAAATGAAAACTGATACTTGAATATATAAAATTGCTTTTTCTACTTTACTGCTTGTTTTTGTGCTAAGGTCCCTTTAACTGGTGTTAACACGCCACAGTAGAAAATGAGCTGGTACTGGAAATTTGTTGAAGTCCACCATACGAATTTGGATTTGTTCTAAAATACATTCTATTTACACTCTGAGGCAATGGTTCCTTTCTATCCTACATATGGAATGACCTTTGTGTGAGAACTGTCCTATCTGCCTTTTCAGGCAGTGCAGACTGAGAGAATTAATTTAACTTTTCTGTTGTGGTTTTATCTTCCCTGAGTGCTCTCTTTATATAATTGGTTATCATTGAATATCAGGCAAGTTTCCCATTTCTTGAACATTTGAAGAATGCTGGGTTATTAAATTCTACTCCTTTATGTCTCAGTATTGTTTCATCTTGGTTTTTTGTAGTTTTATATTTCAATGGTTAAGGTATACTCTCTTCTCTTTCCCTCATTAGGACACAACTTAGACTTTTTGAAGTATTTGTTTTATTTATTTTGTTTTGTTTATTTTAATAGCATGATGAAATTTACTTTTCTGCTTTATCATGCCAGCTTTTTTGATCCTTTTGGAACTTTGGCTCTCACTCTTGCATATATTCCTGATTTGTCTTCATGGGATTTGTTCATATTTCTCTCTTTTGGCTACTCCTTTCAATGTCCTTGAAATTAGCTTTCTCATTCTGATATAATTTATTTTGCTTTGAATTAAACATTACTTTTACTGATTTTTTTATTTCACATGCAGCTTTTTTCTGTCCAGATTTCACTAAAGTATAGTCAAAATTGCAGACTACTGTTTGGATAGTTAGGTTTTAAAAATTTGTGTACGGCTTAAGAATAAATCAAGAGTTGCTTCTTCCTTTGTGACTTCAATGAGCAAATGAGTAACACATGAAACACAAGAAAGAGAAATCAGTACACAGTATGTAAGATTTGCCTTCATTTTCCATTGTCTAACCTACAGTCTGGCAGTGCTCCCTACAGAGCCAGAGTGGCTTAGTAGCATTTTGTGACATGGGTATTGTGCATCACAAGCCATCTTTTCCTCTTCTGCTGAGCCACTGCCTAGTGGCTATCAAAAACCAATGTGACAGATATTTCATTTTACTGAACAGTCATTTCGTTTGTTCTGTAATGTTGCTGTCCTTTGTTTGAACAATTTTCACTCATAATCCCTCTTGAATATTTTTATAAACAAATTAATTTCTTAAAGGATATTTGAATGATGTTAACAGCCATCAATGATTTATAAGTCCCTTGGAAATTTGTCAGTAATATTGTAAGCATGGGCATTTGTCAGTTCTGGTAGACAAAGCAGAGAAGATGATGTCCTGTGCTGGTGCAGAGAGCAATTGTAGCTGTAAGGCTCCTGATCCAATGCTCACTGGAGTTATTTGGTGGCCCTTTGTTGAGTCCAATGGATCCTGAATGGGCCATCAGATGTCGTCTTTTCAGGTTGTTGAGCTGACATTTCTCAAAAAGCCATAAAAATCCACAGGGGCTGTGAATCCCACATCTACATGTATGCCGTGGTTATTTGAAAGTAGTGTAAAATTGTGTGAAAACAAACTGTGTTTGTTGGATTTGCATAGATATTAAAGGATATTCAGGTACAAAATTTTTTCCTTCCAGCTAGAAGAAGGCTGAATCTAGTTCTTCCTATACAAGTTCCCCAGCAAATTTAACACTTGCTTCTCTTTGCAAAATGTTTGAAGAACATGCAAAATGCAGTTGTTAAATGCAGTTGTTTCACCAGCAACTTCCATCCTTATTCATCTGTGGATACATAATGGGTTTGTACAAGCTAGTAATTTCCCAAACATTTATTCAAGCAAAACTCATCCTGGCAAACAGCAATAAGAACCAGACATGAATACTGCTGAAATGACAGCTATTGGAAATCTGAATAAGTGTTCATAAATACTCTTAAAATGTTTGGCCAGGCTCCATTGAACATTGAATATCTTTTCCTAGGTGGAGTAGAATATAAAAGATAAATTTGCAATTAATTGTCAGGAAGTGAGAAAACCTTTCAAGCTTGTTTATAAGCCTTTCTTACCCACCTGGTGTTGTGGAGAGGCTTCAGCAAATGTAAATTTGTAATGTAGAAGTTCGTGCTGGGTACTGAAATTGGGGATCCTCATAATGAGAATGTATTTCCCTAACTGCAAGTTGCACATGAGTAAATCTCAGTCTCTTGCCAAAAGAGCAAATATGTGGAAATGAATATTGGTAGTACTGTTAAGAAATGCTGTATTATGAGCACTGGAAAACTGTAGGATTATTTGAGAGACTGGAAAGTAAAAATCCATTCCTATTGAACTATTCAGAAAGGGTTATGGCAGTGGGCTGACAGCATTCTTTTGGAGGATGCCCTTCTTTTCCAGGCCATATTTCCTGGGAGGATAATTCAGGATCATACTAAAAACTCTACAGCTATCAGCTGTATGAGGCAAAGTGCTGAGCTGGGACAGTTGCTCCACTGCAACAAGAGTGTTGAAGATTCTGAGAAGGGGGAATGAGCCAGACAGCAGCCCTGGCAGACTGAGTATCACTTAGTCCTTTCTTGTTCCCTTCCACCCTCAAGGCACTACAGTTGTGGCTCTCAGGTGCCACTGCATTTCCTGTTGAAAAGGCTTAGGCTTCCTCTTTCAGGTGGATACCTTCACAATTCCAACCATTCTTTGTCCACTATCAAATTTGGGCACCAACTTCTGACAGCTCAGTCTCAGCATACTAAGTGACACGGTGCCAGTGTGTGTCACCTAGAGCCAGAATTTCTTTCCTTCCCGCACAGTGCCAACCTGCAAATGAGATTACAATGACAGGAAGGTTCTCCAGGAGTTCCTTATGGATTTCTCACCAAACTCCTTAAGGGATAAACAATACTCAATTAAACATATGCCCATAACCATGGCCCAATCATGTCCTTCAATGTTGGTATCCTGAAAAAGGGTGGGAGAAGGATGTAGTAAAAGTGGGGTTGAGACAGTAGTCTGCGAAACTGATGCTGTGATGTTGAGTGAGTCAAAGAATATTGATTTCAATATATTACAGAACAGCCAAAAATGGACAGTGTTGAGTTATGCCAAAAATCCAAACATGAAATACAAATGAACTATGCCAGACAGCTCTGGCTACCAAGACAGCAATCCCCAGAAAAATAAGATGGTGATGCAGACTTCAGCTGAGAAAAAATTGTAATTAAATTAAAACCAATCTGTGTGACACTATGAAGAATAGCTCTTCTCAAACAAATCTGATTTTATTCCCTGATGAAAATGCAAACTTGGTAGCTATAGATTGAAAGTGCAGATGAAGTATCTTAGATTTCTTTTCAGGCACTGAATCAGTATTACAGAATATTTTCATTAAAAAAGCACTATGCAATGTCAGAAAAACAGATGTCCCATAAATTTAAACTCCACACATTGATCTCAGCAAGTAGAGGGTGACCATCAAATAAGATAATGCACAGAGCTTGACAAAGGGTCTAATACCTCACCATCTTCATCAATGATACACCAGGCATAATTGCTGACAAGACATGCAGATTTGTGAAATGGCAATTAATGGCAAAAAAAGGGAAGATTCAAATCTCTTGGCAAGGTAGGCCCAGTGTAGGAAAATGCATTCCAATACAGTCAATTATCAACCATAAATAAGGAATAAAGCACATGTCCAGCTTACATAGGAGACTCGTGTCCTTGAAAGAAGTCCTAAATATACTTTATGATTATAGAGGAACTACATGTTAAATACCCTAATTTCCCATAAAAGATAACACCATCCTTGAGAAAGTGGGAACTTCACCTCAATCTGAGGATTATCATTTTTAATCTCAGTTCTGTTGTGAATTTATAAAAACCAATATTAATATATTGAAAAGAGATAGGGATAAAACTCTGAATGATTTGAGGGCTGAAAAAAGTGCTTAGTAGCAGGAATCTAAATCAGCTTATTCTGTCTGATTTTTCAAAAGGAGATACTGTTTGATTTATCAGAAATGCTTCATTTCCTCCAAGCAAACAAAATCACTGGGAACTACAGGGCTCTGCATCCTAAGGGTTAAATGCAAAGCAAGCACCGATTGCTGGTGAGCCAACAAATTCCAATTAGAAAAAATACTGATGCTTTTACTGTGCTGGTGATTAACCACTGGGATAAATGACTGAGGAAAGTTCAGACTTTTGATGTTGTCTAATCAAAATTAGCTGCAGATATTCTGGAACAGTTTTATTTGAAATGCATCTCACTGGACACAGTGCAGGTGGATCTGGGGTGAGTGTATGGGCTGGAATTTGATTGGTGGTCAGATAATAAGAGCTGACAATTCTTTTGTCATTAAATCTTGGTAATTTGTGAACAGTTTTAATTATGAAAGGAGGTGAGAAAAATGTTTTATTTCAAGAGAAGCTTAACATTGGGCTTTTTCAGCTGCCTAGGAACACCCAAAGTATTCTGTGCTGTGGAAACAGATTGTAGAGGAAGAGAAACTCAGGACAAAATAATCCCATCATTCAAATTCAGCCCAATATTTCAGTTTGCCTGCAGTATTTCAAGTCAGTATTTGTCCTCTCATCAGCAGTTGGTGCCTGTAATGCATTTTGCCCTTAGACTACAGAGCCCCAGCTCCTATTGGTTTTGCTTTCTTGGGGGAAATTTCCGTTTCCATGTGGAATTTCTACTTCACTTATTCTCTTACTTGTGACATAGATGTTGGCCCCTGTAACTAAAGAAAATAGTAAGTTTTCTAAAAGGATGCAATGACATTTTCCAGTGGTCTAATTAGAAGACTGCTTTGTACCTAAAATGATTTAATTCATGTGACAGCCCATGCAAAGTAAATGAAAAAAAAAAATCCACTGTGAAAAAAACCAAGAACTTGATAACTAGGTGAATTAACATTTTTACAAACAGTTTTTCTAGAAATTAATTCAGTGTTGAATTTCTGAATATCTGTTTTAATTTTAACAGATATAATATGGACATCAATATTTTCTGGTTGTTTCAGATTCCAGCCAATATATTAAAACACAATCCCTTCACGCCATGAACATCTTAATGTCCTTTTACAAGGCAACTTAGAGTATAGCCATGTTTCTAAAATCCTTTGTCCTTGTCACATCTATTTCTGACTTTTCTATTGAGTCCAAATATATGTGAAATAATGCATTCCACATTTATCACAGATGTGTTGTTGTCTGTGAAGTGAGAAACAGGGATATACTGGGAGCAGGAATATCCAAAGTCACATCACTGCTGTTTATGGTCCATATCCTGAGGACATATGAATAATAAAAGTGTCTTCAAAGTTCTGGTAAAACATCTGTATTCAGAACTGTGTTTTGGCTTTAATGAAGTCAGTAGAAGCTATTGACTGAAATTTAGCTGTGATGGTGCTGTGTGATGATCCTGTAAGGTGCAGAATGCTCTTGCTTGATCCCAAATGGCATGTGAACGCTATCTTAACTTTAAGCACTTGGATTATGGATTATGGCAAGATCTAACCACACACTTAGACAATGCAGTTTCTGGGGGTAGCTGGTGTCGCAATAGTGTCCAGTGCCTTACAAGATGAGACTGGCTGTGCTTATCTCATGTTAAAGACAGGCTTTCTACTGATAAAGCAGACATTTATAAGCCTTGCAAGGGACTCCGTAGTGGATTAGTCTAGGGGGAAACCAAAGACCCTTAGTACCATAAGTGCATATCAAAGGATTAGAAAAACTGATGAGTGTGTTAAATAAAGACAGGCTGCAACCCACTGGATAAAAAGGGCAGGATTCTGGATGTGCTGTTCTGAAGTGACTGTTAGTTGCTGCTGTTTTTCTTAATTTAAAGTGGAGTACCAAAATAACTGACTAGCTTGGCTTTCTAATTTATAATTTTTTTTTTTAATTTTATGAATAGAAGATCAAAGTAAGTAGGCAGCTAACTGAGTGTTGAAACTTAATTGTATTTACCCATGTAAAAAACTATGATTTATTTTAAAGTATTTTGTTCGTTTTGCTCTAATTACTCATTTGCTAGACTGGATTACGCTATTTTATATGTCACCTGGATTTTTTTCCTCTCTCTTTTATAATGAATAATTTTAGAGTGTTAAATCATAAGTGCTTAAATTCTTGAGCTTAGATAGCTCTTTTATCATAATACATGCAGGGAAATAACACACAAAGCAGAAAAAGAAAAAAAACTACTTCTGTGTCTCCATCACTCAAAGACTTCTGAAGTAAAAGGCTATTGGCTTTTTGGTGTTGCTAGGCTTCTTAAACTTATGCAAACATTAACTTCCAAGGACACTATCTTAAATTGTCTAGCCTCTAACAAATATTTAAATTTAAAACTCAGAACACACAATGTTTTGTGAAACAGAAATTTAAAAATATATATATATAGGTCAGATTTAGAATAAGGACTCCGTGTGCTTCATTTCTTAGTAGGCAGGTTTCATTTTCTAGCCAGCAGCATGCAGAAGGTGACTGGGAGCTGCTGAGAAAAGGCATTGGGCTGCCTTGTTTTGGGGAGAAATTTGTTGATATGAGAGGATTTTCGTTGAATCATTTGCTGTTGCTGAATCATAGCCTTAGAAAAAGGGAAATATCCTATAGGAATCTTATAACTGGCTCTACCTCTGACTCCAGGTCTCTTCATCCCATCCCATAATAATCTAATAGCCTGTACCTTTCTGTATGTTGCCTCCTAATCTTTCCTACAACTCCATCTCCCAGGCCTCTGACTCAGAATCTATGTTGAAACTTTGTCTCTAAAAAGCTCAGTTGACTTTTCATTGTTTTCAGAAGGTAGTGCCTCCTGGAAAAGCACACAAGTAGTGCAAAACCACTCATCTTCAGTGCTGTTCTTTTCATGTTTTTAGCATAATCCACCAGATTTTGGTAATTTGAAAAACTAGGCATAAGCATCTCTGAACAGCACAAAATGTATGATCATGCCCTAAGACAATGGCAAGTGCATTTTCTTTAGACTGAAAAAAACTAATTGCCTGAGCTGACCTGCAAGCTTAGTTTTCAGACAGGCAAAGAATTTGAAAAAAGCTTTGTAGTCACTACAATTAGATCATAATTAACTTTTTATTTCTCTAGGTTATTTTAATACAAGAATAAAATTAACTTTCAATCTGATTTAATTGATGTCCATTGAAGATTTGCCACTGATTGCTGTAGGAAGAAGTTTTGTTTAAATTATTATACAATTGCAAGGCATATAGACATGCATATAAGTGAAATGTACATGTATGTGAGGAAAGAGGGTTATAAAACATGGAACCTGTACATCTTACTTTTAGTAACTACATAGTAACTAATGAAACTAATGTTTCTTCAGTTTGCCTTTTTTTTTTTTGTGTAGAAAGACTTCAGGGGTACATTCTAAAAATGTAAATCTTTATAAAGAATTGCTCTATGGTAATATATATTTGAATTTGAATCTCAGGGAAACTTTATTCTGCTACTGATGATCTTTGTGGTGACAAAGGCCATTATTACTTAGAATAAAGGGAAAAGGATGTTCTCTGTACTGTACTCAGGAGCACCAAACTGCAAAAAAACATGCATTTCAATAAAAAGAGGAAAGGAGTGGAGCACACCTCCAAGCACAGATGCTTTACCCTTAATTTCTGCAACTTTTATTTTATTCAGAGCATTTAAGTTCTGTATGTAGCAAGAAGTTCTACTTCACTGCTAATCAGTAGGAAAGAGGAATCTCAACATGTGTCACAGTTACATGAAGAGAATGAAACAGAACAAGTGTTTTACTTTAGGCCTAACACACCTAGAAATGGTGACTGCACCTTAGCTATAGAGATACGTGATTCATTCATGCATTTATTATGGAAAACAGCTTTGGACAACTGAAATTATTTCAACATTAAGAAAATGTTTTATCCTGGGGCAGTCTTAAGAAGGACACAGGATAGGTGTTGTTATTAGAAATGTTAACTCACTGATCACACAAACAGAAGAGGTTCTGGATCAACTTTACCCTGAGGAGATGAGAATACCATTTTTTGAAACATTACTGTCAAACGTGACACTGCTGTATTTTGCGAGAACTAATTATGTGCTCTTTATTCCAAGTGGAGGATTGACCCTGACCAGTGGCCAACCACCCACACAGGCACTTGCTCACTCCTCCCCCTCAGTACCAAGGGGACAAGGAAAGAAAATAGGTAGAACTAGAGTGTATCTGAATAGCTGCAAATCCAAAACAAAGCCCATACAGGCTGCTATGAGAAAAGTTCACTCCACTGCAGCCGGATCCAGTAGAGCCCAGCTCAAGAAACACCTTATACAGTGATTAAGCCACTCTCCTATGTGAAAGATGTATTTTCTTACCCTCTCATGCTGAAATTGAAGCTATATGGCCCAATTCTCCGATGAGTGCTCAAATGCTGAACTGCTTCATTTGAGCTTTTATGTCTGTAGAGGCCTCATTGAGTCTGTAACATCACACTGAAACTTTCACAACTAATACCTTAGAGATAATGGTTCTAGCATTTCAAACTCTAGCCACTCAAGGACTTAGAAGTGTAAAATTATTTAATCTTGATTTACGGCCTAGAGCACTCTTATGAACGACAATTCCTGCATTGCATGCTTTGTGCTGAAGTAGCCTGGATACCTGTGTGACCAACTGTGCAGATGAGATATAGGAATATATTACAGATAAGTGACATTTCATACATTTCAGTTGGAAAGTTTCTCCATTTTTTAAGATGTTCCCAAGCATTGTAGAAGTTGTGGTGTTATGGGAACTTCAACTGTTTTGAAATAGGAGGCATATTTTAGGAATGCTGAGTAGAGACAGAGGTATAGCCTTAGTGCCACTTGAGCAGAAGTTTCCCAAGACACACTCCAGTTCAAAAATCCCACCATTCTCCAAGCATCTTTGTCAAGGACTCTTTACATTGTATAATTGCATGTGTGCACTTAACCCACTTTGAAATCCAGCCTGGTAAGTTCCTTGATACCAATAGTTTTCTTGAAATGCTCTTCTAGAATTTAATTCCTTTTACAATTAAAATCTGCTTAAATGCTTTACTTTTGAATGTTGCTATGGAGATTGTTTGTTTATTTGTTTTTGATCTGAGAAGGAGACTCTGCCCTTTTATAGCTCACTTAAAGTCACATCTTCCTGTCTCTCATGATCTTGCTGGCTACTCTTTGAGATTTCACAATTTTTCCATCTTGTAATACTGGATATCAGTGCAGAAGCAGTTTTAATATTGTGAAATAGAGTTAAGGTAGTATAATCTCTCTGTTACTACAGAACTACACTTATTTACATAATTAAACCCCAATTCTACTGGCTTTTTTAGCCACAGCATTACCTTCAAAGTTTATCTATTATAATTACCAAGCCAGTAATTGCATCCCATGATGAACTCCAAGATCCCATATGTGCAGCACTTGTAGTTCCTGAAAGTTTAAATTTATGTGTGTATTTAATTGTGTATTTCTTTGTCTATGTCCAGTGTACTGATTAACCTAGATCAGGCTGCATTGGTAGCTCGTCTCCCAATCTTTCTGTCATTTGCAAATGTTATTGGTAATGCTTTTGTATTTTTGTTTTTTCAGGTCACTGACTAATGTTAACTTGTAAAGTCTAAGAACAGATCCTTATGGGACACAATAAAGAGACACCCACTCAATTAGTGTTCCTTTACTGCAAGTGTATGTTGAAACCTACCAGCCAGACTTTAATCTGTTTTATATCTGCAGTACTGATTCTTGTCCTTCCAGGTTCATAGCCAAGATGTCATGCAAAATCAAGGTGGAT
Organism: Rhipidura dahli; assembly: GCA_013399225.1. Taxonomy (NCBI): domain Eukaryota; kingdom Metazoa; phylum Chordata; class Aves; order Passeriformes; family Rhipiduridae; genus Rhipidura; species Rhipidura dahli. The sequence goes on along the minus strand of VXAC01008839.1, from coordinate 2,539,204 downwards.
GCCCTGTGGAAACTGAACTGTATTGCATTGCCAATATTACTTTTGATAACCAAGATTATAAATCCAATGATAAAAGATGATTTGGATAACTGTATTGGAAACACTTGTTTTCCACATACACGTAATGATTGGCAACACTTACATTGCCCCATTCCCTTCATTTTTTGTGTACACAAATTCCTTGTCAGCTGACAAAATAACCTGGTTTTTTTTTTGTCTAAAATGAATGTCAGGCTGACAGACTTGTAATTGCTCAGGTTAACTCACTTATCCTTTTAAATGTTACACAACACCGCTTTTTTTGAAGTCTTCTGGCACTTCACAACTTCCAACAGATATTGAAAATAGTTTCTAGTAGTTCAGAGGCTCATCGACTTTTGTCAGAAGTTATCTGAACACATCCATTTAAAAATGCCTGCCTTTTGGAGCTGCCACTTGATTTCCTTCTGAGCTGGGAAGGGAAATCACCATTCATCATCCCCATCAACATCGTCATCATGTTCTGGTATGTATACATTATCTGTCTCTTTCCCAAAGTACAGAATATAAAAACTTACTAAATGATTCTTTCTGTTCTGCAGAATCCCTTCTAGTACTAACCCATCATCATGATACTTGCTTTTCTTTCTTTTCCAAAATTCCCAGCTTCTAAAGTTTCTTTGATACCTTTTGGACTGCAATATCACCAAAAAAATGGCATAATCTCATTTTTTCCATAAGAGGAAGGCCAGTTCAGACCTAAGCAAAGAAAGTGGCTGGGAGGGATTGCTGGGAGACAGAAGAAGGCCCAGCTCTGCTGCCCAGTTTGACTGTGCTTATTCTGGCAGGCAGAGCTGGTTGGTGTCATTAAGGGCAGGAGATGACACACGAGGCAGTAGCTGCTGCTGTGGGAATGATGGCTCCCGAGAGTAGTGGTCAGGGCTGCTGGCATCCACATTTTAGGATCTGCCAGGGACAATCAACCTGCTGCCCCAAAGCCTTCCCCCTGCCCAGAATCCTGGGGCCCTTCCTCCCACCCACCAACGCTTCTGACCAACTTTGAGCCAGCTCCAGTTACAGAGCTCTCTGTGTAGCAGATTGGTGGTGCTGTGTGTTCAGAAGATAGAAAATCTCTAATGGGGTTGCTCAGAAAGATTGCCCACTCAATATTTGTCCACTTGAGTCATTGTTGTACCTTTAGTTGTGCCTACAGCAGGGTTTTGCATTGGAGAAGCAGTGGTATTTTGTTTCTCAAGGATGGTAAGCACAGCAGTTTTCTCAGGGGAAATGTCTATTCCAAGTATAGTGTTCTAACCTAACTCTATGAGAAAAGAAAGAAAAATGATCATTTGTGGCTAAAAAAACCAACTTCATCGCACCCCATTGGTAAGAGACAAAACCAGTTCATCTGTCTCTTGCTCTTTATACATACATGAACATACAGAAGTACCTCAGGTGTTTTCCATTGACATTGTGTTTCATGTCCATCAACATCTGTTAATATGAATATCCACTCAGAAAAAAACATTGTTTAGGTGAGAAAAAAACCCTACCAATCCACTCAAATTGAGTTGTCAAGAAAAAAATATTTTGCAGAGATCTCGAGAAATGTTAAGGAAGCCAGAAATCTTTCTGCTTTTACATTTTCTTCAGATTTGTTAAATTAAAGTGCAGGCATCATGTCAGATGAGCAGCAGTGCTTGTGAGAGTGCATTTATCAAGTCCTAACAAGAGGATGAAGGAAAATTGAAATGCCATTACAATCTTATTCTTGGTTAGAAGTGAAGTACTAAATTTTGCACTAATTCATTTTGACAGATGATATTCTGACAGAATTGACATCTATAACAAAATGTGACTAAAGTGGATGCAATTCAGGAAGTGATGCTTCATTTTTTTTTTCTAGCACTATGATGTCAAAGTAATAGATAATTCAGAGTTGGATTTCTTTTGTCTTAAATCTATTTATCTTTGATCATCAATACTTTTTGTTATAGGCAGACATCTACTTACAAAAATGGCAAAATCATTATCTTCTTAGATTGTAAGAAAAATGAAGTAATTAGTCTGATTAATATTGCCAAGGAAAACTGTCCCATCTAACCTCTATTCCCAGCCAATGTGTGTGATAACATTTTAAAGTATGATATTGTTAACAGTCTTTTCTGTCTCAGGTTGGATTTTTTCATTGGAAATGCAAACATTAGTTTATTATAACTGCTGGTGAGACTTAAGAGAAGATCAAGTGCTGTGGGGGGAACTCTTGCAAGTCACTTTTCTATAAAACTTCAGTTACAGCTCTCTTTGGGTGTAAAGCTGAAAGCAAGGCTGGCAGCGAGTGTTCCAACAAGATATTGCAGAGGTATTTCAGATATAATTATTACATATGATTGTTAGCTGGTTATTGAGATAAACTCTAATATTCAGCTGGGAAGTGCCAAGTGAAACTCATCACACCAGGGTTTTAGTCCAGCTAAAGGCCCTGCTGTTCCTGAGTTTTTCTTTAGATGTTATGATGAGGCTTCTCCAATGCTCACCGAGCGAAAGTGGTTACCAGGAAAGCATCACCCACAACAACTTTTAAGAAGCAGTACAGGGAACAAAGCTGCCAGGCTACTGCACTAGTTCAGAGGTCAACTAATGCTTACGTGAAGAGAGGTGATTCTCCCTGGGCAGGTGTTCTTGGAGTGTGCCACCAATCTTGGTTCCAGTGCCACTGAGAACGTAGACACTCAGGTTTCTTTCTGAGAGCATTTGCTTTTCCTCCACAACTGAACAATGAAAAAATCTCAGTGAACAGAGAGGATGAAAAGGATAATCAGATACAGTTCATTTGGCTGCAAATTGCTATGCAATAGATTATTTCAGAAGGTTCCTGTACGTTGATTCAGTAAATAAAATTTGCCTGGTTTTCCTTGTTTAATAATTGCAGTAAAGTGTCAGATCATGCGTTAGAAGTACTATGTTTAAATATCGTCTTTAAATAAGAAGTTAAACTTATCCCTAGCAGAGACTGGTGATTTAAATTTTTTATACGATCCTATTTTGTTTCCTCTCTAATCTCTTCGTTTTGTTTGTAGCATGTCTTATTAGTTTGATATGCCCACTTTGTTAGCTGAGGAAGATGCAATAAGACTGTTTGGAAATACTGTCATTCTATACTGTAAGAATTCTCAGAGGCATTGTATAAGCCTGCAACCCTCATTTTTTTCACCAATCATTTGCTTGAGTCTCTGTTTTTGAAAAATAAAATCAGTAGATATTAATTCCAGATAATTTTAGACATTTTTTAAAGGTGGACCATGGAAAATTTGTTTTCCATTTAAAAAGAGCTTGAAATTTCTCAGAAAGCACTAACCTAAGATTAGAGCAGACAAACTATTTAACTAAAAATGGAAATCCTTATGCAAAAATACTATGCCAGTAATCATCAGCCTTTATTATTGTTGTAGAGTAAAGCCTTTTCACAGAATCACCGAATCACAGAATATTCTGATTTGGAAAGCACCCACAAGCACTGAGTCCAACTCTTGAGTGAAAGGCCCATACAGAGGTCAGAAAAATGAATACACTGATATATCTTTCACTTAAGCTGACCTTTAGCAGACTTCAAAAGCTTTTTTCAGGATCATTTTTCTTTTCTGACTCTTTGGCAATCTTGCCTTGGCTCTTTCACTCATAACTAAGATGTATTTGATGGTTTTCCAGAGTTCAGTAACAATTTCTGGGGTTTTCTTACATTGCTCTTAGATTCTTCCACTTATTACACTGAGAGTTCTTTTAATTAATCTCAGAAGATAATTGGGTTGTCTCTTAGGTTCCCAAAAGCCTATGAGTGGGCCTTTTCAAGTATGGCTTTGTGCTTTCTAACGTGGTCCAGCTGTACTGCTGTATCTATCCTGGAAATACAGTGCCTTTACTTCTGTACAGACAACAGGCAGCCAAGGAATATATAGAGGAATGCTGGAACTAAGAAAGGCAAAAGTGAGAAGACCAGTGTTGCTGATATTTGTTAAAATCTCCAAACTTACACAACCTTTACCCCTTGGCCTTCCTTTGCACCAAATTGCAACAGCATTTGTAAAATTGTCAGAAATATAAACCCCAGCTCCCTGTTCTGTTTTTGCACTTGTGTACGCATGTAATCCTAGATCCAATCAGTGAAATCTGCATCCTCAAAACACTAGGTTTTTTGTCTTCACTTTGTCATTTAATGTGCTTTCCAACATTTTATAAATAGTCATATTATCAAAGCTGAAAATTGAGGTCTGCCTAACGCATCTCCTTCTCATAGTATGTTAATATGCATAACCATATGCTTTTCTGATTATATTAAAACCTGGACAGATATGTATGATAAGACTGCAGTTCATTTGGAAATACCATAGCAATGTAAAATACATTTTTGAGGATAAAGCTAATCTTAGACACAAAATCTCATACACATAAAATACAAAACCTAATTGTTGTTATGTAGGAGGGAGGCTTTTAGAAAAGTCTAACAAATTTATTTTAAGTTAATACAAGAAATTCTGTCCATAATTTTTACGTTCATTGTTGCAAATGATTTTGCAGGAAAGGGCTTGCTCGTGGTTGTGCCGGTAATTTCTTGTCATCAGGCTGACATTTCAAGAGCAGCCATCTGCATTTGTGCTCCCCCTCCCAGACGAACCAAAAAACACATTCACACCCTCCCCTGAGGCCTGCCCCCATAAGGGGCTGCAGTGATGTGGGAGAGAGGCCACTGCATTACCCAAATAGGCAGTCCAGACAGGCTTTGGTGGGCATCTTTCACACCCCATATGGGACAGCAACAGCTTGGAATGAGTTGCTTTGCATTGCTCATGGAATTAGTGCACATTGCATACATGAGGGAGTTTCTTATCTCCTTATTCCTCTGGGTAAGCATCCTAGAGGGGTTTAGGCTGAATCCATGAAGAAAAAAGGCTGAAATCTGTGACAACAATTTGTGTATGGTTTTATTTATCACTGACAGTCTTTTCTCCCTCCCTTCACCATTGATGTTTTATCTGTGCAATCAGGAAGTCTTGAGCTGGATCCTGATGGCACCAAAGGAAATGAACAGTGACTGATTTCATTATTACCTTCTGAGGCTCAGTCTCAAAGGAAACAGAGAAAAATTTGCATTCAGACCATATTTTAAACAAAAACCCTGTTCAGTATTTTTTGAACACATGGATGGTGAAAAATATACCAGCATTTTAGAAACAGAGAAACACTGCTGATAAGGAAACATCTTAATGTGTTCTGCACCATCTAAGGGAATCCCTGTCACATAAGTGGGATACACCCAGTCCTTGAGCATCACTGCTCTCATGTAGTGCAGACTCACAGATGCCCCAAAATTCCCTATTCCAAGCAGCTGTGTGTTTGTTTCCTTATGCAGCTACATACAGAAATATCACCCTTTTAATCCAATTTAATCCTAGAGTCTAACAGGAGGGTGCTCTTCAAAATAGATTAAGGCAAACCTCACTTGAAGTTGTCCTGTAGGATCACTGTATCATGATCAGCTTCTCAAAAGACAAGTGCATGCAAACCATAGAAACAAACTAATCAATTGCATGAAAAAGAAAACATTTACAATTAATAAAAGGGACATATCAGTGCCATCCAAAGTAGTATATGACTTGTGTACCTCTTAGTTACATCTTAAGAATCATTATTTTCTTTCTACAACATCAGGTGAAGCATTGGTATTTTCTATGCTTTTTGGATGAAATCTTGGTTCTGTACTAACAATCATCAAATCTAACAAATATTATGGAGGAAAGGACATTATGTGAGGCTTCTACAAAAGACTAACAGACCTTATTTTAAGTGTCAGAAATGCTTTGTTGGGAGAGAGAAAGAGTTTGTCTGAAACCTCAGTGGTATACAGAATTTGCAGTGGCCTTTGCACTGCTGATTTTTTCTCTAAGAAAACCCATTTCTCCTCTGCATCAATTTAACATTTTTATGAACCTTTTATGAGCTTGCTGTCATAAAGACCCTCTCTTTTTTTTTTTGTTTTCTTTTAACACTTGACCAATTTAATATCTCTGCTTAAATTTGTGTTTCTGAAGGTTTATGGTAATTACACTAAATAAAAGAAAGTGATTTTTTTTTCTGAAAAAATAAAAGGAAAGAGAGGAACAAGAAAAGAAATTATAAAGTGTCCAACATAATAGAAACTGGAAAATTATTTATTTTTTGATCGCACGTGTCTTTTGCTATCAGCACCAACTCACTCATTTATATTTGGGTAAGATACAAATAGTCAATGATATATGGCCTGAGAACATTCTATGCATCTGAAATATTCAGTATCTTCTTGCTCACCATTGTTTACATCTTGTCACAGAACATTATGTTAGTTCATACCAGAGGCATGTTAGTGATGTCAGGTTATACAATGCCAAAATGGAATTGTAGTGTCTTGTGCTTTTGGATCAGAGAGGGAAAGAAATAGGAAGAGGAGAAGGAAGGTGGGAGAGAGAAAGAAAAAAAATGACAGAGAGACAGATTAAGTAGAAAGATATTCACCACCCTTGTGGATCCAGCAGTGTCCCGTTTGTCCTCTTCTTCTGGTCTTGGTGGTGGGGGTCCCACAAAACATACAGCTCAGTGGAATAAAGTACATTCAGGTATCCATGGAAACATGCCAAGCACCTTCCCTGCGCTGGGGAGTTTTACACTGTCTTTTGCAACACACTCTGGAACTGTTGCAACACTTGTGGATCAGGTGGAAGGTCTTAGGAATGAGTCTGGGGGATGCTTCAGGGGTCTTTGTTGGTTTATGACCCTTTTTATCACAAGACATGAATGTCCAGTGTGAATGTGACATTCCCATGGGTTGGAGGAGTTTGTGTGAGGGAAGGCTCTCAGTAGGAGTCTGCTTCTTATCTGGCTTTTAGCCTCTGGTGATGGGTATTCAAGCCCTCTGTACCAGAAGTTTTGCCATCATACACACAAAAACTCTTTTCCTCCTCAGTTGGTGGGGACAGTGTGCAAACCTGGCCTCAGCAAATGAGTCTGGCTGGGCTTGGGGCAGGTGTCCTTGCCCCAAACCCAGCCAGAGATGATTTTCAGCACAGCTGCTGGGTTTGGCTTTCCTTGTGGATACATAATTCTCCTTCAGCCTTGTTTAGTTCTCCTTAGACCTGAGATAATTGAACAATAGAGGCACCTTTATTTTATCTCAAGTTCCCATCAGGTGACTTAACTCACAGTCCAAATTGCCAAAATCCAGAAGGCATATTTGGAGTGGGATGGTGGTGACAGTAATGGTGAGAAGGTGGACTTTGATGGCAGCAGCCTCTTAATACAGTTTGCCCAAAGTCCTTTGGTGATCTTAATAGTGTTTAAGGCAATAATGATTTTTAAGTCTCTTATATAGCCACCCCATGGTGCCCAGTCAGCTTTAGGGATGGATTTTCTGACACTCCCTGTGGCAGAAATACATCTGTTGAACTGCTTTATTCTTCCTTGTCAAAAATAGATTTGTTGCTGGAGAGAAATACATGGAATATTTTAGCGTGAAGATCAGACCTACCACAAATATTGTCATAAGATCAAGCGGCATTTGTGTCAATCATTTATTGATTCAGTCACGGCAGAAACATTGAACACACTGAGAATTGCTCCTTGATGAATATGTTCATAAAAACTCCTTGCACACAATGGGCTGTGCCGTTTCCCAATACTGGAGCAACCACATAGACTGGCTGAGGAGTCCCCCATAGTATTTTTGCCAAGAAGATCACATCTGCACAGCTGCAGACGGGCTTTTTCCTGGCACTGAGCTGTGAGATCAGAGCCAGCCATGACAATGCTGCCCTTTGGCCACTGTCAAGGCCAAAAGCTTTGCTTCTTCACTGTCAGTGAAGTGCCAAAGCTGAGACCAGCAGGCCACCCAAATCTGCCTCGTGCCCTGCCACCTCCCAGCCCTCTCTGGCAGTAGTTAATGCAGTGTTACCGGAGAACTCGTACGCAGCCAACTGTGCAAGCACAGCTGCCTTGCCCCCCGCAGCTGCTGCTTTTGGATGTGCTCAAAGCGTGCCCAGCCTCGGCCTCGCTCCCTCCATGTCACACCTGCCACTCCACCTTCTGTGGTCACCTGCCTCCCCTTGCTCTCCTGCTCCCTCTCATCCTGGGTTCCCCGCTCAGTGATGGGGACGCGGTGTGGCAGGGGAGCCTGCCCTGCCATCAGCCTCTCCGGGGAGCTAGGGCTGCCCAGCTGCCAGCAGCCCCATCCAGGGCCAGCACAGCTGCTCTGCCAGCTCTGCCCTGAGCCCAGGGCATGGTACCGATGCCCTCTCCCCTTGGCCACTCTGCTGGTGCCCAGTTTCACTGAGGGCTTTGGCCTCAGAGGCGCAATTTGGGAAAAGACAAGGTGGTGGGAGCCAGCAGGGCTGTGTCCGGCTTCCCTGGGACATGCAGGGTCCTGCAGTTATTTTGTGGGCCTTTGACAGAGGGCCACTCCTTGCCCTCAGCGCATCTTGCCAGGAGCATTTGAGGACAGAGCAGTTGAAGCCATGATGGAATGACATGCTTGGGTTCAGATTGTTTTGGGCTGGGAACATAAGGCTGCTGGGATCTTCTGGATGACTGTAGAACTTGTGAGTACCCAGAAGCCATTCCTCAGGAGGTGTCTGTAAGCTCTGGCTGTAGAGGAGGCAAAACTTCAATGTCCGCCTTGGCTGGGAAAAGAACCCAACATTTTTGTCTTTCTCCATGAATTGCCTTTTTTTCTATTTCTTAACCCAGTAAAGGGCCCCTCTGTTTTCCCTCCAACGAGCAATTTTACAGGCCTGTGTAGCAGCACTGCCCACATCTCCCCAAGGATGCATGATGCTCTAAGAACTGCATCAGGAGTGCTGCAAGGGCCTCCCGCCACGTCCTGTAGCCTCCCCCGTTAGGTCCAGGAGCACAGGAGGTGACCTGGGATCATTCCTGAATGTGGACGTGGGTGTGGGTGTGGGAGGATTCAGCCTGTCCGAGGTGCCATCCCTGGGGTGAAGCCTCACAAAGCTGCCCCGGTGCAGACCTGTGTGCAATATCCTCACCATCTCGGGTGCTCAGGCTTGTCACTTCCTCCTACTTGCATCTGGCCATTGTTTTCTAGCTCTCAAGCCTGCCCTCCTAAAGTTCCTTCTTTTATACTATCGCTGTACTTCACGTAGCTGGATCTATGTAAACTACTAATTTGTTCCTTACTTGTGATAATTCATCTTTTACATTAATTTCCTGTACTAGCTCTGCCTGGATTCTCAACATTAAGTCTCCTTTTCAAATGCAGATACTACAGTAGCCTTTGGGAAAAGGTATTTCAAATATTTCACCATTCAGCAACAGACATGACATTTAACATGGTGTAACTCAAACATTTATATTGTGTTAATATTTGCAGTTGTGAACTCACTTGGAAATGCTGGCATGAGTGTCTCTCCTCAATTTTATTACTGAGAGAACATTTGAAACTTAGGATTTGTTTTTTGTTTTGAATTTATTTCAGATAATATTGTGAAATTATATTCATTTTCATCAAAACCTTTAATAGAATTGTAAAGCAAGGCACCCACTGTTTTTCTTAAACATATTTAAATTAAACGACAGTTATTTCTAAAATATTATCACATTCTTTGGAATAATAAATCTACAGTATTCAGGGATTTGCTAAAGCATACAAGAGCAAAGAGTTTATCTTCTGATTTGTGAAAAACTCCAGGATTTATTCCAATTAGATGGACAGTTTCTCTTGTGATAGTTAAGATAGGATTAGGTATAATTTTTTGGTAAAAAGACTAATATTTATTACTTAGATGTTATTCCAAATGCAGTATCATTCACATCTAGAGCTGCGACTCACATAAATGGAATGTGTAAGTGTGTAACAATTGTGTATAAGCTAAAACTGCCTTAAAGGTCATGAACATTTAACTCTGGGGGTGTACTTCAGTTCAGTAGCTGTTAGATATTTTTTTTCAGTGGCATATATTAACAGCCAGTAAAGAACAAAATTATATAGTTATTTTGTCTCTCTTGAAATTTAATAAACATCTGACAGTTCAGCCACTGAATTCACGCTTCAGTAGGGGTACACGTCCAAGAACTAACTCCTCTTTCATGAAAAAATGAGTACAAAATACTCCTCAGAGAGTAACCTCATTTCTAAAATACTTTCCAGATACTTCCTGAAGCTATTGATAGTGCAGGTTATTGGGAGTGGTCATAGCATGGCTGACTCTTTATGGAGCATTTCATGATGTTTGGCCCTCTAAGTGCCAGCCCATGAAAACATACAAGTTGTGAGTATCTTGAATCACTAAAATAAAATAGCCATCTTTAGCTCTCAAATTATAGGGAAAGGTCAGAAACTGATTACTGTATGTCCTTGAGTTCAGAAAGCAGATAACATGTAAAAATATGCTTTTATATTTTCATTAATTCCATTATGTTTAAATCCCCATAGTAGGATACTTGTAGGCATGATTTTTGATTGCTCAAGGTTTTAAATCTTGTGCTTGAGTGTGAGCTAACCTAATTGCAAAACTGCCAAAGCATGAGCTGAACTGAGGATATACTTCTTTCCTTCTTGAAATGTCTGCTCATATTAAAAAAATAAAAGGGAATATTGTTCTCCTACTTTGATGTCACTTCTGGGTATCCTTGCTATAACTACCTTTGTAAATGATTTTATTAACTGCAATATTCACAGAAAGCTTAAACCAAAAAGAGATTATTATAGGAGTTGAAACTTTAGTCTTATGTTTACTTTTCCCAGACTCATCAAGAAACTTAAAATTATGTGAGACTTTTTTCCTACCTATGCCAACCAAGAGAAGCAACCAACAGTTAATGTTAGGCTTTACTAGATTAATTTTAATACTTCCTGAAGAAAACTAGAAGGTCCTTTCTGATGCATGATCAGAAAGATGAAGTTCAGCAAGCAAATTTGTTACAAGTACTGTGTGTCAGCTACGTCTGGAGCTGAAATAGTTTCATTAGAATATAAACCTCTCAAAATCCTCCTTAGATACATAATAAATAATCACTGGGTGTATGCTTTGAATACATTTAGGGAAAAAAAAAAAGGCATGATACCAGATTTTGGCATTTTTCTTATTAGGGAAGTGTCATTTAGCACCAGTAGTCTCATTACTTCAGACTGATTTCACCTGTGGCTGTATTGCTGACGAGAATATCAATGAGTTGTTCAAGATGTTGCACCTGCTGCTTTCAGGATGAAGGCTTAAATACAAGCACTTTACCAAGGGGCAGAATTTTACCTTGATCTGTGTCTTTTTTTCCTGAGGTAGCATATCACTATCGTGAGCTGTTGGCAAGATGTACTTACTTTGTAATTAATGACAAGAAGTAACCTAGCATTTAATAAAATTATGTGAGTTTTCTTGTTTGAAATGTAATCTCATTTCTCAAATTGTGTAAGGCACAGTGTATTGTTCAATGGATGTAATAATCATCTGCTTCAGCATTTCAGCTTTTTAAAAAATACTTTTCCTTGTACTCAACTTTGCTTAACACTAGAAAATGAAAAAAAGACCAGTCTGGCCTTAACAGCTCACTTTCTGCCTTTCTAGGAGGGCCTGAAGAAAACAGGCTGTAAGCACAGATGGCTGAGATCTGTAGTGTACCAAAGATGACTCATGTCATTCATTTAATACATTCTTCTGGCCTTCGTAAGGCTAGAGTGCAGTTGCTTGGAAATCTCTGATGAATCCAGAAACCTTTGCTGAGCTTAAATGAAGACGGAGTGCTTACAGTGTAGTTTCAGTTTCTAGTAATGAGTTTCCTTCTCCACAGCTAAAGGACAGTGAGGCCTCCATCCAATACAAGATCTTTTTGACAATGTCAAAGAAAAAAAACTAGGGAAATGTAAGGGAAATGGTGACTTCCAGAGAGCCATGGGTTGGTCTGGCAGACAAGGGGTGGTGGTAACAAGGACTTTTGTGCATGGTAGCAGGTTAAAATCAGCTTTAGAGCTGAGGAGATGGGTAGCTGGACCCAATCTAAGCAGCAGGGAGCAGTGACCAATCCAGCTGGCCTTCAGGAGAGGAGGAGTTCTAGTGAGTAGTAGTAATGTTCAATCTGTATTAAAACGTCCTTAGAGGCCATTGTTTGCAGGACTCATTTCTCTCTTCAAAGCCACTGTACTTTGAGAAATTGGAATAACCACTTCAGAATTCTTTTTAAAGTAGTTTTTGGTTTGATTCTTCCTCTGTAAGCTCCTTAGAATGCAATAAGAGGTTTTCCTTCAACTTTGCAGTTTCATTGGGATTTTAGGTCTAGTGAAGTTTGTAATTTGGATGTTTCCTCTGCTGTTTTGTGCGACTGGTAACCAATCAGAGCCCATGTCCACGCAGAATTCTACTTATTGTAGAGTAGCCAGTTCTTTAGGGTTTGTGAGGTGCCTAAGTCACCTGCTTTGAAGTTGTCCCTTAAGAACACCTGAGGTGAGATTTACTAAGTAAAGGAAGCTTTCTCAATGTAATTTTCTATCTGAACTCTGAACATAAATTTTGTGGTAAAGGCCAACAAAGTAGGTAGCAAAGTCAACATTAGGTGGAGAGAGTTCACTGAAAAAGAAAAAGCAAATCCTATTTGGTGTAACTGATAACTGCTAAAATGTAGCTTCTCCTGACATCAGTGTGATCGCCTTGAGAAAGATGTGCTGGGGAAACATGGAAATGTTGGATCCTTGCCCCTTTCCCAGGGACAAAGGAGTCTGGTATGGTGTCAGTTCAAGGGCCCAGGAAGCTGTGTGTCTGCAGAGATGCTTTCTATGAACCTTTATGTTTGGGATAGACCAAAATAACTCATTGGCAGATCCACTTCTGCAATTTTTTTTTTTTTTTTTGTCTTCTACCTTCAGGGAACAAATATGGACTTTGACTTTTATTTGTCAAAGATGTGGACAAATAGGTGTGAGTGGTTGAATTATTACAGTTTGGAAAGTGACTGCTTGTCATTTCAGATACATTAGCTGATTCTGAATGTGCTCCAATTGTTGCTAATGTACTAGTTTAAATCTGATGGATGAACTTCTCTAGTTTGTAATTAACTAAAAGTATACACATGATTATTTAATATGGTTGTTAAATTCATAAGCAATCCATTAAAATTAGAGAACTTAATTTTCTTTCCTTGTTTACTGACCCTATTCAAAGATTCTCCTGTGGTGTAGGGAAGCATACCATATTATAAGAGAGAAAACAGGTGTTATATTTGCCTTTTTTTTTTCTGTTCAAGTGGTCCAAAACTTTCCCGTCTTCTCAGATTTGTATTTGACAACTGTGAAGTTACTGTCTATATTATCTCTAGTTTTTGCAAATTATTTATTGCAATGTGTCAAGATCTAACTTGATAATCAGATCATGTCCTTGCTCTCCTCTTCCCAAACAATTTGCCTTTGTGGTAGTGAAGATTTTAAATAATTATTGCTTGCTGTTATGTCATGCAGTCCTCTTGTTCTCATCTTATTTTCTCTGCCAGAAGGCAGTTAATTAGCTGAATAAAAGAGCTGCCTTGCAGTGAATCAATACTGAACACTGAAACAGACTTCATACCTCCAGCAATGTGCTTAGAAACTTTGGAGAGGTGAGCAAACAGATCATAATGTCGAGAGAGGAAAGAGGACAAAAATACAAACAAAAAAATAGCTTCTCACTTGTTAATTTGAAAAGGGAAACTTTCTTGTAATATAACTTGCCTCTGTAGTACCCTGAGGTGAAAATGGATTTTGTGGTTATCTGGTGTGTTGCCTTTGTTGTGAGCTTGCAGGGTATATGGGATTTTTTGTGTGTTTACTTTTGATCCAGGTTGTGATTGCTGTGGTTTAGAGGAATACATGCAGCAAATAAGGCCTTAGTGGTGAGCAATAGGTGACCTCACCTGGAGAGATTACTCATGACCCAGGTAGGTGTAGTAACTCTTGCTCCCTAACTTTTGTAATTTTAAATGCATTGGAGCATTCTTCCAGGCAGAGTTCTCTGCTATGGGTTTTGTAGGTATTGTAGGTGTTCCTCTAAATGGGTCTTAAAAGAGTAGTTGGTATTTCCTATTGACACTGAAAGCAGAGTGAGAAAGAACAGTCTCAGTCCTTCTCTTCAGCATTATGGTCTTTAAGATTTTTTTTTTTTAGCAGCGATTAGCCTATATTTCAAGGAAATGTTCTGTTCAGCTCAAACATGAATGATTCATATTTCCTTATGTTATTGTACAAATAAATCAATGACTGGTTTCATTCAAAGGTAGAGATTATGTGGGACACACTATTTTGTTTTTAAGCCCCCTGAACTCACAACACATTGTTATGTGGCTTGGGGACAGACATTCTGTGCATTCCTTAAGAAAACAATCTCCAGGATTCTCATAAGAACCTCATTGCTGAGCTGTTTCTGCTCCATTTCATAAATGAAAAACAAATGGTTCTCTTGATAAAAAGAATGGGGATAAAGTTGTAAAACAGCTGTAATAAAGAAGAATAAAATATAAACCTTTTAGATGGAGCTCATGGGTTCTGCTCCCCACATTACTTGAGTTTTAATACAAGCAAGTAATGCTAGTTTCAATATAGCTGTGGCACAAATGTAATACTTATTGTCTCAGAGGAGCAATGTATGAGGCTGAATTTTTGATAGTTTCTTCTTTTGTATGTCTTCTGTTATCAAGATAACATTCTTGATTTTTACTACAGCATCTTAATGTTTTTGTTAAGATATTTAATGCATGGAATGCAAAGAGTGAGAATATTTACCACTATATGTAATTCTCAGCAGCATATTTAGATATGCAGATCTCTCTCAGAAATGACCTTATCTTGAATTTTTGCAGTGGTGAAGCAAAGGTTCCTTTGGAACTGAGAGAAAAGTATTATAAAAATCCTCTTGGTAAAATTGCAGTCATGATAGGTTTAGAATTTACCTTTATACTGCTTTACAGACTCTGCATGAAGCATAAAAGGAAAATACCTGGATTTTTTTTTTTTTAATAGAGTATTAGTTGGATAGATCTTAAAAAGGTTTAAAAACCATAAGGTATTGTGGGGCTCAAAGTGTGTTACTGGCTCACCTAGTTTTGGGTCGAGGTCAGAAAGAAAACCACAATAATAATTATTTTGCCTCTCACAGCTGATCTTGGTGGCAAAAGGCAGTTTCAGACAAGATTTTATCTTTTATTGAATGGTTCTTTCAAAGGAAGAAAAGGTCCTAGTCTGGAACCTTGGTGTAACTCTTCACTGACTACAATCATGCAGAGATTTCTTTCATGTTTCCCCTCTCAGCTGCTGTCTATGTGTGGATTGAAATGGATGTACCCACCAAGCTGGTACAGATGGCTGTATTCTTGGCTGTTGCACAGAATTAATTGGTGTTTTCTGTTCCATATATGCCCTTATATTGTCCATGAGCCAGCAGCTGAGTGCACTGAATGATCTATGTAACATATGTCACATGTTCTTTTTCTCCCTGATCCTTTTCCCTGGAGGGGAAAGATGTGCATCATGCTGTTTTGCTCTGGGAACATGGCAAACAGATACTAAGAGAACCTCCTGGTCACCAAGTCTCATCTCTGGCTGTTGCAGAAACCTACTTTACATATTGCTCTTGTGAGCTGAGCAAGCTCCAGTCAAACTCCAGCACTTCTTCGTGCTGCTACTGGAGAGCTGTTATGCTACTTTCATATAAGGATTGGAAATCTTTCATTTTGAGCTGCAGATTTTCTGCCTTGTTTTTTTTGCCTATTCCATCTTGTGTCCTTGTTGTTCTTAATTAGCTTTTTTCCTTCTAGACTCTCTGTCACACTTACTGAATTTACAGACACCAATTTTCTCTTAGCATATGTTTTGGTAGGCTCTTGTACGGTTAGTATGGGTTTGACTGTGTTTGAGGTAATTGTTATTTCATCAAATTAAAAGCTGAGAAAAGTCATTCCAAATAGATTTCTTTTTCATTTCTTGCAATCATTAACTTGAACTACAGTAGAATTAGTGCTGTACTGATGTGTGACTAAATCCTTCCTTAAAGTTTGGGTAAAAAACCCAATACTTTTTTTAATATGCATTGCCTAAATGTCTAATAGGATTCAGTTTAGTCTCCTGTCCCTCCTTAGGTAAGACTTTAAGAATAATCCTACTGGTTTAAAAAGAGTCTGTGTTGAACTAAGTTCCACATGAAATTGGGAAATATATCCTTCCAAAGCATCAAGTGCTTGCTAATGGCTAGTCAGTGATGAGGTTATCCTTCCTCAGTCTGGGACCTGAGGCAAGTAATCAAAGCAGTATAGCTCAAACTGTACTCTTTTGGAGTAAGTCCCTTGGTGGCTGCAGGTCCTGGCCTATAAATACCTGGAAATGCCTCCATCTGTGTCATTCTCTGCACATGACAAGGCCACAGTGCTTACCCAAGTGCAGGGCTGTGGGATGGGGCTGCAGCGCTGAGCCTACAGGGTGACCTTCTTGGTGGCAAGTTCCCGCCAGGCACAGATCTTCCTCTCTCCTCTCCTCCCCACAGCCATGCAGGGCTGCTGCTCCAGAGTGTCTGGCTCACAGAGAAAAAGCAGAATTGACCTAATTGCTGCATATGATGTTGAGTCACAGGCTAGAAAAGAGGCCATTCTGCTGCGCTTCAAATTTCTGAGAAACTAGGGCAGTTCAGTGCAAAGGGCTGGGGGACTTCAGTTTTGTGTTTGACACTGGACTTGTCAGGTTTGTCTGCAACTTAGTATGACAGTGACTGCCATAGTGTGTCTGCATACAGTTGATCTGTGGCAAATGATCCGTGTTTCTGGAAAAATCCACTAGTTTCTCCTGGATTTACACTGAGTGCCTGCACTGTCTCTTGCTGCATTTTCTTTCTGATGGCTATACTTTTGAGGAGTTTTATTTTTTTTTTCTCTAAAGAAATTTAGGCTGAACTGTTGCTGGAAACAGGGAAGAGGGACCTCTTCAGTCACCCCTTGCTTGAAAAGGTCTGGGTCTAGAAGTGATCAGCATATCTGATTTTAGTCCCTCATTAAATTGAGGGAACACAATGGATATGGGTAGCATCAAATTAATAATTCTCATTTTGAACCATTTCTTATTACTGTTAATAGATATGGGTTTTTTCAATCCCTCTGTTCCTCTTGTGTGACAGGTATTCATAAGTTCTGTGCTCATGTCAGGCATAAGATATTCAGAGAAAACTTGAGGTTTCACCTGTTTCCATGGCAGAAGGTGGTTTGAGTTTTGTAAAACTGTTTTTTTTGCTTGCTGAATGTATAATAGAAGTGAATTTGAGATTCAACTTCTATATGAAGTTTGTATATATTTTGGACCATACAGTTCAAATACTTCTGTCTTGGAAAGGGTTCTTTCTGAAGTTCTTACAGATAGGAAGTCTCCTATTCTAAGAGAGCCATCATCAATCCTTAATTTTAGCTGTCATGAACACTGCTTGGTCAAATTAGTATAAGTAATTTTGAAAATGTTGCCAGATCAGTGTGTTTTAAATTTGCATCCATCTTTCATTCACTTTTGTGAACATGGACTGCATGTGATACAGACAGCTTGGAATTAAATCCCCTTTTCTCTGTCCTATGGCTGTTTCACTAAAGTAGCTCAACTGTGGTTTTTGCCATAGAAATGTTGATAAAACCTCATTCTTGCTGTCTGATCTGTTCCCTTTTCTTCCTATCCATCCCTTGTACAATATCCCCTTTACTATCTATTGTTAAGCCAATGTAAGAAAAGAAACTTGCAGTCTCCTGTTCTGTTAAGACCTACTGATATTTGGATACCCTCTTGCTCCACTGAACTCTGAGCATATTCACTTTGTTGGATCTCCTTTGCTCTTCCTTCTGCTAATGTGCTACTTGGCTTTGTGGGGTGAAATCTCTCTTTGCCATCACCATCCAATTGGTTAAATGCATATTTAATTTTTCTTTTTTTTCTTTTCTTCTTTTTTTTTTCTTTTTTTTTTTTTTTAAAAACAGGAAATTATGGGGAAAGTGGAATGGAAGCCTTCAAAGAGTTGGCTGCCCAAGAGGGTCTCTGCATTGCTCACTCTGACAAGATCTACAGCAATGCTGGGGAAAAGAGCTTCGATCGCCTGCTCCGCAAGCTGCGAGAAAGGTTGCCCAAGGCAAGAGTGGTGGTTTGCTTCTGCGAGGGAATGACAGTGAGGGGCATCCTCATTGCCATGAGGCGCCTGGGAGTGCTTGGGGAGTTCCTGTTAATTGGAAGGTAAGGCTCTGAGTGTGATTCTCTGCCTTTGCTCTCCCTCTCATCCTGTAGGCAGGCCTTTGATTTCAGAGCTGTGCAGTTCAGGCTGCCAGTCATTTCCATCTTAGAATCGAAGAGAAGTGGCAAGATGGTAGATCAGACTCTCAGGAAGGAGCTATGAAGATATATGCCAACTTGAACAGTGGTGATAGATTTTGCTGCAGTAAATGTTAATTACTATTACTAATTACTAATACTATATGAGTATATGACATTACTGGTTTTGCGCTTTTGCTCACTTTAGAGGACTGTTTCATGGGCAGATTTTTAGACTTGAAGTAGGGAGTGAAGAATTATGGTTTCAGCATGTGATCTATGACATGTGACAAAGTTTCATGTGTTTAACTAAAGATGGCCCCTCATAATTTGAAAACCCAAATGATGAAGTGTTTTAGATTACAGGAAATTTTTTCCAGTGTTATGATTTCAACCTGGCATTCTCAGTTGTACATTTTACTGTGATCTTTGCTGTTGAAAGCTAGGGCACTGATATAATGCAAGTTGGTTTGTTTTTAAAACATCAAACTTACTGATGGCTAAATGAGTATGTATGTGTGTTTTTATATCACCAGAGTAACGGTGCAGGTGTGTGTTGGACAGAAAAAGGTTGTTTTTAATCAAAGTGAGAATGGTTGTTTTGTTCTACTAGCATTTACCTTTGTAGGTATTCGCTGCCTTCGTAGTCATTTTACTTCTACCACATACTTTATCCACCTTTCCCTTTTTGTGATAATTCTTATTTTGAGGCTTCTTTGACTTTCACCTTGATTTCTGCAATGTCTTTGTGCATTCTTCTGCCTTTATGAACCTTGCTGAAATGATGAGGATGCATATTTTCTGTCTTCTCTGTTAGACTGATATCTGCTTTAATCCTTCTAATTTACTCTCTATTTCTTTCTTATTTTTAATTTTAACATTCCTTGAAGGAATGTTTAAATTAATTCCTTCAAGGCCTTTGACAGTTGTTTCCATGCCTACTTAGCTTGTGTTGTCATCTGATTTTATCAGACTTCTTTTTGTCCCGTTCTTTCCCTAAAGTCTTTGTGTCTGATATTGTTGTGACTGGGATCCTCTCCTTTTGCTCTGTGCTAAGATATTATCTTTCCCTGACTATATGGCTCCTCAAAAAACAGTTATGATTTCTACAGATCAGATAGCTAATCTGGACTAAGGAACAGACTGAAAGCAATCAGTCACTCTCATCAATCTTTTGTTGCAGTCTTTGTTTGTAATCTAGTTGAAGTTGAGGTTGTATCTCTAGAGGGTTGTGAAGATAAGATATAGCACATTTGGAGAACCATCAGCACTAAAATGAAACGAAGAGGACGGCTGTATTGAAAATGGTGTGTTCTAGATCATGCACGTTGTGGTTCATTTGCATCATTTAGTTTGCATCAATTGAAATGAATAATGGAAGGCTTCAGGAGTGACATGTTTTAAATATGGGTTTTCAGTGAATAGAAGAAAGTGAATATAATAAAATTAGTCTCAGTGCCATCGTGCCATGTGTTTTAGTAAATGCCCTGCAGCTTTGGGCCATGCTGTGTTTGCTTCATGTGTTGTCACTGTAGAAGTGACAACATCTCATTGTTCCTTGATTTTGGTGCTCCCTCTTGATGCTGTCCATACAGAGAACCAGAGAAATTAAATATCCTACATTAAGCCACAAACCTCAGTTTCCTATTAGACCACGTACTCCATCCCCTACTCCTTGGATGTGTGGAGCATTTCAGCTAAAAATTGACTTCAAGCCCTTACCAAACATTACACTAGTCCATGAAGTTCATTTGTTTGTCTTAGAATTTGCCCAACAGTGTAGTTCTGAGCTTTTTGGCAGAAATGCTCACCTATTAAATGTTAATAATGGAATTTCTTTGGAAATCACTATATGTTTTTCAGGTAGATTTTTACATACCCTTCTTTCATGCCAGTATGGGATGCTCCTTTTTAGGGCTGAGTGGGTTCTGTCAATTGTAAAACAGGCTGGTTATTGCTTTGCATAGTCTGGATTGTGCACAACAGCTGGTTGAAGTAAAAAGTATTATAGGGGTTGCACATATTCTTATATGCTTGTGGAACTAAAAGAAAAGACATTTTCTTTGAATTGTCCTAATTGAGTGATTTTAAAAAATGGCACATTTAGCAAAGTTGTGAATAAGTAAGTTGCAGTGGAACTGCAGAGATATGAATTTGGTCATCTGTATACAAACAAGAACCAAGGCATACATTAACATTACTTTGATGTGCTATTTAGTCTTTTTTACTCAAGTACCCAGCTAAGCAAAAAGCTAAGAGCCTTTTAAGAACATTCTTTTAATTGAGGGAAGTGGGAGTGAATGTGAAATCAAGATTTTTTGGTGGTTTTTTTTGCAATAATGAGCTAAACAAAGCCTTTACTTTACTCACCAATTTATTATCAGCCACATGTTATCAACCCCATTCTCTGTCCTGACTCACTGTAAAGAGGAATCCTTTGCAAAGGAACACCTGGCTAAATAGTTATCTTCCTGCTACATTTTCAGTATTGCTTTTTATCAAATCAGACAGGAACAGCTTAGCTTAACTAAATTCATGCTATCAGGAAGAGAGTTGGGACCTAAATTTGACTTCTGTTTAATCCGAAATTCAGCCTCCTTTACTACTGGGAGTCTGTTAGCTTAGTGAGAAGGGAATTCCTCTTTCTGAATCTGGAGGGAAGCTGGAATTAAGGCAAGGTTACAGTCCTGCCTGAGGCAGAATGGTAGAAATTCTGGAATTGATAGTGTTGAAATGTAGTGGAGGATCAGTGAGAAAATTTATTAAACTATTAAATATTGATGATAAAGCTTAAAAGGGACTGATAATGAAAGGGAAAGAAGGCAAAACTTGATCATGCCTTTTTGTATAAAAATAAATATTAGAATAGAATTGGAGAAAGCAAAGGTAAAAATTATGCTAAAAATTTAACTGTACCCTTAAGGGAGTTCAGGTGATAGCTCTTTTTGCAGATATTAGTTTTGATGTGAAGAGATTATGTAGGAAGACGCTCAGCCTCACGTGTCCAATCGTGTTTATGCAGGCCACTAGGTTTTATATTACTTAATAAGCATCAATTAGATTTTGTGAGAATCTTGCAAGATGGATGAATCTCTTATATATCCCCTGAGATCATGCATCAAGAAAAGGCATGTAATTGCCTTTTCAGCATCTGTATGGGTAATGCAAGGCAGATGAAAAACAAATGAAATAACTGTTTTTAAGAGATACTCTGAGGTTATTGGAGAAGAGAAATTTTTAGATAAATAGTTGGAAATCAAAATGCTCTTTCACAATTTGTTCTCTTAAACTCCTACACTCAATGGTTTGTGTAAAAGTATGAGGAACTTATGAAGGAAGGGATATATTAGTGTACATGCTGTTTTTCAGCACAGCCCTGTGTAACAGGCCAGGCACTGCTTTACTTTTGTAGGCTTTCTGATACTTTATAGTCTCTGTTAATGTTGCTATATGGGCTGGGGTAGAACTGTAGATTGTAAGTGTCAGTACAGTGATCTCTCTTGAAAGTTTGAATGCTTGGCAGTGAAGGTATGGTTGGATTCTCTGCTGTCAACCCAGGAGATTACAGAGGGCAACTCTGTTCTTTCTATGTATATAATTAAACTTATTTAGCATAGGATGACAGAGCTTTCAGGATGCATGCTGTGGTGAAAATTTTTCTGACTGCCCTCCCTCCAAAGGCCACTATTAGTAGTGGTTTTGGCATTTCAGTTCACACTTTCTAAAATATAGACAAGGCATTATCACTGTAAGATGCTTGGTCTTATTATTGATGTTGCTGGATAGATGGAACTTCATTGCATCCAAGTGCAAGAGTAAACAACTTGTGGGCAAGTTGACAGAGAAATGCGACCTGGTGTGGTCAATCCCTGGGCAGCAGGGTGTGTGGGAGGATTTTGGCAGGTGCCTAGGGCAGTTAACACCTTCCAGAGCCTGTGATTTTACAGCAGAACAGACGTGTAATCCCACTGAATTGGTACAGCACTTGGCAGAATGCTTTGCCTCCCCCAGTCAGACCCATCAGTTCCTTAGCACTGAGTATTGATCCTTTTTCAGCTCCATCACAACTGAGGAAGGAGGGCCTCTGCACTTCAGAATGCCATGCCCAAGGCAGGGATCCAAACCCTACAATAATAATAATTGTATCCCAGTCATCAAAAAGTGGTAGCAGAAATTGGCAGGTCCATAACATCACTTTGTGAGGGAAGAAGAAGGGTCTGGTCGGGAAGCTGGTCTTTCAGCAAGGAAGCAGGAGAAGGAAGTGACATAAGTTTCTCACTATTTGAATCTATTTTAATTTGCAATAAATTGTTTTTGTTGAGTCTCTTGCCTGTAATGGTACCTGTTAAACAACTTTCCCTTATGTTAACTCATGAGATTTTTTTTCTCCCTTTGTCCTGTTCCGTGTGGTAGCTGGCAAGTGACTGAGTGTGCATTTGGCTGCTGACCAAGGCTACAGATGACTTAGTTTGCACTGCCAAAAGCATGATGTCATGCATTTCTCTTTTATTCAGCTCTGACATCACAAATGACATAAGTAAGAGTATCACAAAAAGAGTATCACAAATACCACCTCACATCTGTAGCTAAGAAGACTGCCTGCCTCTTGCTCCCCAATGAGTCCCTGGTGCCAGTGGCTCATGCATTTCTTACAAAGTGGCAGAATATTCTACCATTGATGGGGTGTTCTTCATAAAGGAGATGACCATCAGAGGATATGGTGACTCTTTTAAGTTGGACTAGCTGAAAGAAAGATGCTGTACTCTGCTCTCCAATGCACAATGTCTTCATTTGTCACAGGGGCTGCCCCATATTTATGAGAAATCACTGACAAATATCCACATTCTCCCAAAAGAGCTGAAATGTTTTGCAGGGCCAATGTGTTTAATTCCATTAAGAAAAAATTAGCTATTTTTTACTACTTAAGAGATTACAAAGAAATCAGTAAAAAACAACAATATGCTGTCAATGGAGGAAAAAACACTATCTTGTGCAAGCACAGATTATCTAGGATAGGTTTGGGCCTTAAAAAACTGACAAAAATAGTAGATATATTAGATATGTAAATAGAGCGCAGTGTTGCTCATGTTTTATGCCTGCTTGTTTTGAATGGGAATGTGTTAAGCAAACTGGTAGTAATCCAGCACTGCCAAATGTATATGATTGGACTCAAACTGTTCATATTCCATGGGCTGTTTTTTGAGAGGGCAGTCTGGGTGCTAAAACTCAGTGGTTCAAAAGCACAAAATAAAGATGACACCGTAACTGGCATATAAAAAGAAAACTGGATAAAGATAACTGGAAAATAAAAAGAAAAATAGTAATTTAAGATCCAAAGGTTTACTTTTCATGCATTTTACTGCAGAAAGAGGACCATTTTTTCTTTCTGGTACCTCCATCACCAAAGGTGTTTAGAATGACTATTTTTAATATTTCTGTTGTTGTTGTTGACACTCCAAGTTAGTGGAAGACTGTGTTTAAATTAGTGTTTAGATGCAATCAGAAGTTTAGCTGGATTTGGATTTAAGTTCCTGGGTTAAAATTGAGGTAGTTTCTGTGAAATGCTGAAATAATTCATTACAATTTTTCACATGCTTTCAGATTGGAGCTGAAATTGGCATTTAAGCCAAGTATTGTCAATCAAGATAGTCCCACCTGGCAACATCAGATCATTTGTTGAACATTATCAAGGTTTGTAATAGGATCCACTGCTAACTTTAAAGTATGAAACTTCAGAACATGTCCCTAGAAAATTTTATACCTTATTCATGGCTCAGTTTGTAGTTGCAGTCTAGGACCTGTTTACTATGACAAGAATTTATAATCTGTGTGGTTGAAAACAGAATTATGTAGTGCAAGAAGACTGAGCAAACATATTTTGTTTGCCCACTAATCTGCATTAACACCCATCCATGTAAAAATGTGATTGCTTATTAAGTGCCAGTTAAACAGCACTGAAGAACTGCATTTGAATCTTAACAAAAGCAATGTTCACTTTTGCAGAGACAAGAAAATACAAGAAGGGTATGTATTTTTATGTTAAATGGGGTTTATGTATTACAGTCGGCAATTTTTTAAATGTGCGGCAAATTTTTAAATAAAAATCTGAATTTTAAAATTTTTTATTTTGTTTTTTTCACTTCTTGCTGCTATGTGACATGAGTCAAACTAAGTTTTGTGTTGTAATCAAACCTCTTTCATATGGGAATCCAGAATTAGTTTTAAAACCATGTATTAACCCTTAGCTATTTCTGTGTATGCATTCAGTGCTTTAAATGAGGATGAAATTTATAGAAGTTGTAGGTGAGATACTGGTGCTTTTGCAAATATTACTCAGTTTTTAAAAAATATGCCTTTTTTGGGGGAGGGGGGAGGGATTGGTTTTTTTCTTGCTCAAAATGAGAATTTCTGCTTAATGCAATAAAAATAGGTACAGAATAGTAAATTTCAGCCCAGAGGTCTCTGTTATTCCTAGTTCTTCACAGAAGACTCTGAAAGACAATTTTCAGTATGGTGCTTACTAAAGTGAATCCTCTTTAAAGGGAAGAGATCACATCAGCAGGAAGTGTGGGACTGTTCTAGCAGTCCATGTACATTCCTGCCCACACTTCCAAGAGAGGTCCATACTGACAGACATGAAATACTAGCTTGAAGACATAGGAAAAAGCCCAAACTATTCATCACAATCTTTCTGTGTTGGCTTTTCCTTATGATCTTTACAATTCTCTGTCTTCAGGTTCCAATGTATCCAAAGACTTCTTGAAAGAATCATGTTTATAGGGATTTAAGGTTGTTTAAGGCCATGCAGATGTGAAATGGTGTGTTTAAACTGTACTTGAGTGCTTGCAGACTATCTGTGGTAAGAAATAGAATATAATGTTTAGATTAAAAGCAGCTTTGGGTATCTTTTGTTCTTGGACAAGGGTCATATGTCACTCACAGAAGCCTGAAAGAAAAAGCAATATCCAGGCTATTATTCAGAAGACTAGATGTCACATATTACAAAAAATAAAGACGATATTTTACCAAAACCAGAATACATATATGAGACTAAAGTGGAAGTAGCACTGATTATTAAATTACAGATTTATAAATTAGGCTGTTTTAATAAAGTAAATACTTACTCAAATTTTTAAACTGATATGAAAGCTCGCTGGTTTAACAAACAGGATGTGAAAACATGTTTTAAAACAATATACACTTTTTAATGGTAGCCATTAGTGTACCTTTTTCATAAGTGAGAGGAGGTAAGGGACTAGTGTTTCTGGACACGTAGTGCAATTGAGTATCAAAGCAAAGGAATGATATCTTTCACTTGCTTAAGTCACTGGAATAGGAGAGGAAACAAATTCATACATCTAACCATTTTGAAAACATTACAAAATGTGGTGCTTGAACTTTATGGTGGTAAAACTTGTGGGGAAAAACCCCTCACATTTCTAGATTTCTTAAAAACTTCTGGAGTCTGAGGCAGTTTATGCTTCTTATGTAGCAAAGGAGGATGGGTTCTGCAGGAAGAGTTGTCTAAGCTAGTAATGTTCATGTGAATTCAAGGAAGGACCAGCCTGGACAGAAATAATTTAAGTTTTTTGCAAAGTTTTCCAACACTGAAAATAGGCAAAAGTTCCAGATCTCCTTGTTGTCTGTGCACTAATATGGATGTTAGAGAATTGAGTTATTAAGTAGTGCTGTGTATTGTTAGTGGATTAATCATTAGGCCGTGTATGTTTTATCATGCTCCTGTAGAAACCAGGAGCTGGATGGCTGCTGCTCACCTGGAAGATGATGCTGTACTTTCATGTGAATGAATCATATTGAATGATGTTATTTCAAGGCTCTTTGCATAATTTATGTAGGACCGGACCTTTTTCAGGTATCTCTCTGTGTGTCTGGGATTTTTTATAAATGGTTAATAACCAAAGCAATGTTTGTGCTTTTCTCACAACAGTTAAAACAAGACCCTAATACTGTGACCTTTCAAATTTTTACTATTTACTTCAGGTTCATTCTAGTGCTCCAATAGAAATGAAACTTCAGGAAGTTCTGGTAAAAATATGAACAAAGTCCTCCCTCAAAATATAAAACTCTATCATTTTTCCAGGATTATTTTCTTAATTCTAAGCAGCAAATTAATCACTTTTTTAAAAAAAGAGAAAAAACAAAAATTGAAGATTTATCTTTCCTGGAATAATATTAATTATTATTATTCATTATTATTTAAGAATAATTATTTTCATGTTTCCTGACATATCTCGGTATAAAAATAGATTTTTCCTCTTGCAGTATTGGAATATATATCATCAACTGTTAGTAACAATTCCAGTCTTTGGATCACTAGAAAAACATTGATAATAGGGTTAAGTTATTGACTGAATTTAATGTAATTGCCTGAGCTGTACCCATGCAAACAACACTCATTTTGACAGGGACAAGCACATCAAGGGGAAAATAATTTAAGTTGCAATTTAAGCACCTTTCCACTGCATCCTGGAAAGGAAGGAATGAAAAGCTTTAGAGCTCCTGTGAATAATCAGTTGGCTGCACTTTCAGTGCAGAAACTTAGTGCTTGTTTAAACCTTTGGCTCATTGAGCAAAGAAGGTAAAATAAAGAGCAGGGTAGGTCGCTGTGAAGAAAGACCATATATTTCCATATATTGTCTGATTTTCATTAAATTTTCTTTCTTTTTGTAAATGCCCTCAACCTAATGGCCTTTGCTGGAGAACCCTGGTACATTTCCAAGGCTGGAAAATGTGCACAACTTTCAGCAGTTTGAGGAGTTGAATTCATCTGAAGGGAGGCTAGCCCTGAAGCATCTGTATGAACATGCACTGTGGAAATTTTAGGTCATCCAAATGCTGTGATCTGCCAGCCAAATACATAATGTCTCCAAAGCAGAAATTAAACTGGACTGAAGGCATTTGGCCCATGTTGGTAGATTATCAGTCTGTTGGTTTTCAGCTGACTTTTTTAGCCAAGAGAAATCCTTTTAATTTCTGACGCAGAGTAGTGCTTTAGGACCCAATGGTGTGAGGAACTTGTTTCACAAAGCCAAAGCTGGCTCTTTCATGTTTTACTATTGCCTCTTCAGCACCACCAGTCTGTTCTGGTGTAGGACTGTAAGACTGTGGAACTGGCATGCTCTTGACCACATTTCACTCCAGTCATTACTTACCTGCATCTTAGTTCAGTTGTTTGTACCTCAGAGAGGGAGAATCAAAAGAATTTTGTTTCAAAGCCTTGCAAATTCACTGCTGCTGGATAAGTGACCTGGCACTTATTTTAACTGACTTTAAACCATATGCATTATTCACTATGAGCTATTTGTGGGTAAGCTTTGATACCTAGGGCTCACACAGTTGTTTTCCATGCTGGTGATTTGGCTGTATTTATTCATTCTGTAGGGAGTTAGTTTTAAGGTTTTTTTCCTCCCAGCCCTCTTTGAGGTTATACTGGAAGGATGCAGTGCAAGTCAGAGCTAAGAAAGAAAAATAAACTACAATTGTTTAGCTTAATAGAAATGGAGTGAGTTAATTTTTTCTGCTTTGCAGAATAAAACTAAATTCTGTGGTCTCATTTCTAAGAAGAGGCTTAAAATCATCTCTTGCATGTCAACATGAGGATCAGGAAAACTGCATAATAGGTCAGATTTAAGCAATTCTCTATGCAGTGATAAGAATGTGAATGTGACTCCAGTTGTGGTTTCTGCTTATTTCTCACAGCAGGTTGAATCATTGTGAGTTGCCATTTATCATCTATACCTTTTCTCTAATCTTCCCTTAGTGTATCTTTGAATATATATATTTTAGCTGCTTCCTTTTTTTCATATATTACTTGCATTCTTCAGTTCCTTACATGCTGCATTTTCTTTCTTGTATCTTCATCCATCCTATTTTGGTCTTTCTGCCCCATTTACCTGAGTCTGGACTTTCCTGAGCTCTTCAGCACTTGCTATTTTTTTGTAGTAAAAAGTCTGCAGTGCAGGTGTAATTTTTTTTCTGTTAAACCATGAAGAGTTTTAGCATTTCCTTAATCAGAAATGGAGATAAGCAAAACTTGCTGTTGAAAATCTTACTCATATAAAGGACATGCTTGAGGAACAGGTAATTTCATGGCTCTTTTGCATCATCCTTTTGCTCTTTTTGTGTTAGGCAGATGAACACCCTACACCTAAAGCCATAATTAAGTAAACCTACCAATTTAGGAATGATGTATCCTCTTTTTGTTTGTGGATGTGCTACAAGCAGTCAAAGAAAAGAGACCCTCCCCCTCAAACGTAGCTATGCAGCTGTGTAAGACTGGTCCTTTTGTTGTTTTCAGCTGCTCTTGATGGGACTTTGCCTTGTTGTTGCCCTTAAACAAGTAAAAGATGGAGTATTTATTATCATATTAACCACTGTTGCCTTTACAGACCTGAAATACTGTAAAGGTAGTTGACTTGAATCTGGTCTCCTGTGCCATCCCCAGTATTTTAAAACTAAGTTCTGAGGAGAGGCAATGGTATAAGTGAGAAAAACTAGGCCAGTGTTCTGTCTTTGGAGGCTGGCAGTTGAACATTTTCAGATTTGCAAACTGAATACCTGTGAGGACTCACTAAGAGATAGCACAGTGTAAGCAAACAAACTAAATGCCAAAGTCCACTGAAAGTACCACTGCTAAGGCCAGTGCCCAGACTGACTTCCAGTGGACCACTAGAGCACAAAATTAGAGGTGTTAGTCTGCATGCATCTCAGAGGAATTTGTCTCAGCCTGATGATTACACTGTATGTTAAAAGAACCTTGAATGGCAATCAGGGGCTTTGAAGCATTTACAAGACACTCTCCACTGTCTCTGGGTTTAGTAAAAATAGAGGATGGTAGAGCACAATGCTTCTCGAGAGGTCTGTGTCCAAATATGACTGATTTCTTTTATCTGTTTGCCATTATGTTTATGGGAAAACTTCTTAGATGGGGAGACTCAAGTAATTGCACGACCAGCTATTCCAGCAGGGTAACAATTACAGTTGTAGAGAGATGTAGGCAGAATTAAGAAGGAGAAAATATAAAAGGCTAAGAAAGGAGAAAAAGTGGTGCTAAAATGTGAAAAAGAAAAGCATCCATATAGGTAGGTAAATAGAATGTGGAAGTGGGAGAGGATGAGTTGCAAGAGTCTGTATATGAGACAGAGATGCAGAGTGATAGAATTTTGGTTACAGGTAACGATTATTTTTTCTGGTCTGGACTAAGATATGTTATGATGCATGAAAAAGCAGAACTGTGATTCCAAACTGAAAAAGTGATGGACTTCTAGCCCATCAGGCTTCCATACAAGAAAGCTTTTTTTGAACTGAACCTTTCCAGTAAAATATTAAGGTCTGAATTCTGTTTTCATGCTGCTGTGAATCATGAGTGACATTCTGGACAACAGTGCTCTTAAAGCATGTGTGAAATAAGAATATCTTTCTGATATGAAGTGCTTGCCTGTAAAAAAGAGGAATATCCATATGTTCTAGGATCGTGTTGATCAGTGGTGAACATCCAGCACCTGTGATTCAAATAAAGGNTTTCAAGGCAGGTGATTGACATTTCCTGTAATTCTCATGCTCGGTATAGAAATTCCATATGTTGTGCTTGCTTAGGCTGCCTAAGCTATTTACTTTTAGAAAAACTAAGTGGTATCTGTGAGTTCCCAACATTAGTCTGAATATAAGAGAATGTCTTCTTTGTACTTTACATTTGCTGGCTTTTAATTGAATTAGGTCTTTCTAATGGAACAGGGAATATGACTCTACCTGGATTAATTTTCATCATTTATGTTAGACATAGCATCATGTTTGTCCTCATGTCATTTTCTAACTAAATGCACTGCACTGTTTATAAGGTTCTGCATGCTGCAAATGCTTTGAGGAAGGGACAGTATTTTAGGTCTGTGAAGTGCCATATAGGGAAGGGTAACCCTAGTTCATAACTGAGTTTGCTGATCACTACTGCAACTCATGCAAAAAGTAACAGGATTTAAAACTGAATAAAAATGTTTTAGGGAAGAATGTACAGGAAAGGCCAAACAACAAGGGAGATAATTTATATGTACTTATGAAAATGTTGTTTTGATGTTGCATGAGGATAATGGTCCCACTGCTTAAGTGGAGGTGTTCACCATCAGCATGAGCAGATGTGCCACATGTGCTGATAACCATGGAAAGAGGTTGATGGGGAGCCTGGAGAAGAAAGTGTTTAATAGAGAGCTGTGGTTCTTTCAGACTGCATAGGAACACTGCTAAAAGCTTCAGTTTCTCTGACAAAGCTCCAAAAACAGACTCTGCAAGGTGATGGAGACCTACCTAAAATCACACTCCTCTTTTTCCTGGCTTGAGGCAATGAAAGTTGCAGTACTAAATCTAGTTCTTCATCTTTTAAAAATAGAAGCTTTCCTTAAGCCACAGTCCTTGGATTAGAGAAAACTGGGTTTTTGAGCCCACTGTAATATTCAGAGTTCCTTGTAATCATTGATTTTGAGATTGTAGTTTCCACTGAAGAACGTAGCTGTTTCATTGACAGGTGTTTTACCTGATTAAAATTTACAATTCCTGTTAACCTCAAAGCACTTAGAGTCCCCAAACAAACAGACCCTCATATACCTGCTCCTTACCTATCCAAATTTTCCAGCTCTCTGCTCCTGGTAACCTCTAAAATAAACTTCATGCATTGTTAATGCCTAAATTTGCAACACAGTGAAAGCTGAAATAGTGGAGATGCTGAAAGAACAGATTGAATTTAACATGAAAATAAGGCATTGACTGGTGTATTGGCTGTGTTATTACATGTTGTATGTAACTTAATATCCATTTAAATGATCCATTTAAATGTAACTGCCAGATATTTTCAGACTGAGAAGCAGAAGGAGCCTTGCTGTGTAACTGAAGTCTCCCCTTGAGGTAGGGAGTGATTTGCATCCCTCCTGAAGGAGTCAGGTCTACTGACCCTTATGGAGTATATGGAGAGCTAAATTGTAGGGGCAGATGTACAGACAGAGGAACAGATGTACAGTGCTCCAAATGATATTTATCTGTTTTCTTGGGTTTATAACAGAGGAAGTCAATTTATACTGCAGTGGTAGCTAGCCAAGGAAAAACAAACCTCAGGTTCTTGGTCTTTGAAAGGTATGCATCTCCAGTTGCTTTTCTCCCTGCTGTTTTTTCAAAGATCTGGACAAATGATCCATTTTATCATCTTTTTGAAAGTTAAGTGGCTGAAGTAAACATTCTGAAGGCAATGCTCATAACAATCTGAAACAAATTTTAATGACTTTAATAGTTTGTTTTCTTTTCTCAGCAGGAAGAAGAATTTTATTCTTTGCCAATCCAAACATTTTTGTTAAATCCAGAGCAATCTTATGTCAATTTCAAAACAAATATGCTATTTCAAAATAGAAAGTCAGAATGTTCCTGTTTAGAAAATGTTGAAACTATTTCTTCTAGAAAATGTCAAAATAAATTGTCATAACATTTAACCCTCCATCATTTCCAAATAGCTGAATAATTTTGATCACAAATGTAATTTTTAGCAGACGTATTATTCATCAATTTTTGTAGTTTTGAAACCCCAGCTGATAGTGACTCCACAAATCAAAATCTACTGTTATTTTCACTAGTCTGAGACTCCATTCTATCTTATGGATAATGATAATAATACAAGCCTCCTTTTTTTTCTCTGTGACCCACACAAATGCAATGTAAGTTATGTAGACTCAAGTCCTAAGGAGCATGCGATAGTGCTATGTGCCTTCTCAGCATCATGGAGTATCCTGCTCCTGATAATCATCATCTGGTTTTTTGGCTCCCCATAGAATGGCTTGGCTTCAAAATCCTTATGTGACACCAGCTTTCCTTTCATCCTTAAGGAAAATGTGGATCTTAGAAAAAACTATTTAGAAGAGGTCTTTGGCCAAAATGCCAAAAGGGAGTGTTCAGTAATAGCATGAAGCAGTGCTGTGAAAATACAAAGCTTCTGTCTGAGACTGGCCTTGGGAGATAAGAGTATAAGGTATGCAGCTGAGCTGCTGGCTTCTCTTATCAATAGTCATAAAAATACATGCATGATAACACAGAAAGAACACTCCCTAAACAGCTCCCTAGGAAGTAGCTGCAAACATGCACTGCAACAGAGAAGCTCCGTGATGTGTGCAGTGCTCTCTCGGCGAGAGGGGCAGAGACCCAAAGAGGAGGTTGCCCAGCTTCACAGTGCTCCTCTTTAAAGGTTAGGATCTTCCTGCAGTACCAGAGAGTACCAGGAGAGCAGTCATGCTAAGCTGTCTGCACATGGCCAAGTTGACCTCTAAAGGCACCTCTTTGTCTGCCCATGCCCCTGTCTCCCTGCTCCCCTACTCCTTTGGCTACAGGGATAAGATACATGCAAAGTCATGCAAGAGAAATCCAGGAATTCCAGCATCAGGTAAGGAGGTTAGGAAGCATGGATGCCGAAAGAAACAAACTTTTTTTTGTGAAACACTTCTGCCTTTCAGGACAGAAAATGATCCTGTGCTGGCACCATCCCTTCTATTGTGGAGAAAGAAGGGAATTCTGTCAGTAAAAAGACAATAATCTCATTTCTGTTACCCCTGGTTAATAGAGAGGTCCCTGTTAAAGCAAATGAGAGCTGTAGGTCACCTTTTGCTGTAGGGTTCTTTTTTATCTTAGATCACTTTTGTCCTCTGGGATATGAGGTGGTTCCTCCCATGTAGGCTTCCCACTTTTGTCCTCATGTTTCTTACTGAGGTTGTATGGGCAAGGGCAGGGACAATGTTTTGTTCTGCATGGATTTGCTTAAAAAAGGCAGCAAATGTGAATTAGGCTCTGGTTTTAAATTAATATTCCAACAGTATGTGCTTATAATTAAACATTTTGTTCTGAACTACTAAATAGTTATTTACATGTATAAAATGTAAGCAGTAAGATTTTATTGCAGCTTAAGAAGTGTCACAGAATAACATTTAGTAGCAAAGAAAGAACAAAGTTATTGTCAATATATCTTTAGCTTGACTCTAATGATGCTGATTAAAATGACTACAACGCAGAAGAGAAGATTCAGAAACAAGCTGAGACTTGCAGTCATGTAAGTCAGAAAAGCAACTTGATTAAAAAGCCAATGGATGTATTTATAAGCATTGCATAGAAGAAAACTATGTTAGATGTAGTCATGGAGAAAAATGTTGATTTTATAGCAGTGATAAAGTGCTGAAGACACTGAAAACCAGCATTCTTTGTGCTTTTGTTACCTGCATTTGTGCCTTGGTCCTTGTCTGGGGCTGCAGTAAGATTTTATTTGTAACTTTTTTTCAGAATCCAGTGTAATTGAGATAACAGTTCTTTCTAATAAACAGGCCATCTATTTGTGATTTTCAAGACAGAATATGTTATTGGTCTAATCTTTATCTTATATTGTCTGTATAACCATGAATTTCATACTGCTGACATATGTGATTTCCTGGTTGTAAAAATATGTTTTATCTTATTGTTATTTATTTACTCACTCTATGCTGTATTTGATGTTATGCTTTTTTTGGTTTTGTTTTTGTTTTTTTGTCTCATGCTCTAAGAAGTAATCTTTAATTGAACCACCACAGCCTCTCTTATAATTTCTGGAGCATATCTGGTAGCAAAAAAAGCTCTTGATGTTTTAAGAGGACAAAGCCATGTCAGTACATCAAAATATTTGTTAAGCAGCAGATAAATTTGTGTCAATAGAATATCCAAGAAAACATTCTGAAAGGAGAAAAGGCCATTTAGTGGGAGTTTCCTTACCATTTCTTGAGTCATATACTTCCTATTGTCTAGATTTTCATGCCCCTTAACAAAGTAAGTTTAAGTTTGGAAAATACATGCTTATATAATTTATATGCATTTTCTGTTAGACATAGCATCCAAACTCTTTACTCATACATAAAAAGTGATGTTGAGCCATTTTTGTTCTGTGTAACTTTCCATTTGGTTGTGAGATGGGACTAGAGTCTCTAGGATGTGGAGCTATACTTGACAATTCCTGAAAAACTAGTTGAAGATGGGGCTCTTCAACTAAGAACTTGACAAATCTTCATGGTTTCCCTTTTTGGGGAGAGAAAGGCTGGAAATGGTCTCCAGTCTTTTTTGGTACCGTTGGGGTGGGGACCAGTTGACCTCAGGGTGGTGATGCAGGAAGCTGTGGCTCATTGCTAGGGCCAGTAGTGCTGGAGGCCTTTTGTTCTCACAGAACCTCAAGAGGGGGAATCCCTTGGAAGCTTGGTCTCTGGGTCCTTGCTCAACTGCTTTGATACATCTGGACTCCTTTTTGGTTTGTGGTTTTTGTTAAGTGGCACAAAACATCAGATTTCTCTGGTGTTGAAAACTAGATTTCTCCTGGAGCTTTACAGCCTGTGGAGATAGAACCTGTCACTGATGTAGTGTATTGAACTTTTCTTCAATTAAACATTTTGTACTTTTACAGGGTATTTTATAGTAGCTTCTAAAAATTAGTATTTAGAGTTTGTCAAATGGAATGAATGTCAGAAAGACTTTTTGGGCTATTTTAGAGAGAAAACGGGACCCAGATTTATGATTGGGTTTTTATCTATATTGAACTTAAGGACTGTATCATATTTGTGATAATAGAATAGCAATTTGGCTTTACATCCACAATCAGTTTGGTATAAATACACATGGCAAATTAAGCAGAACAGAGTCCTAACTTTTCATCTTAAAATAAGACCAACTTCCTGAATCCATTGTTTGTATTGCAAAATTTGATTATGTACTTTTCATTTACACCAGCCCTCAGATTAGGCATACAAAATGCAATTGATACAGCTGGATGAAAGGGGGATAAATTTTAAAGCCGAGATGTGAATCAGAGATTCTCTTTCATAGAAGTATGTAATTAAGTAATCTTTTACTCTGACCTACTAGAGAAGTGGAGCCTTGGCTGCAACTAACATGTAAATAGCAGCCCTGTATTTTGAGGAACAAAGGGTGGTATTTACAGCAAAGGCAGCGTGCTATCAGTGTCATCATCTCTCTGTAGTTAACAACACCTGTTTCTGAAGGGTCCCTCAATGTTACAAATTTTGCCATTTAAGATCTGTAGAACACTGAACATTTGCTGTTGTTTTCCTTTTTTTAATAGAAAAATTCTCTCAATGGTCAATTATGTATTCCAGGCTGCCAGCTGCATTAAATCAGCTGATGCCATTTAAAGTATCAGAGGCTGAGGTGCCAGGTAGAGCCTTTCCAGGTCTCACATCTCACAGGAAAGGTCTCCTGTCCCTGTTTTGAGTTTCTCTGCAGGACAAAATGCACAGTCCTTTTTGCACTGCTAGAGCCAAAAGGCATATTTGGTAGGCACGTATGACTGGCTTACAAATACTTCTGAATAATTCTTTTCTACCTTGAGAAGGGAAGCCAGCATCACTTCTTCCTTCTTTTTCCATTTAATCAGTGTCACACTAGGTCACACTAATCTGGATTTTAGTGGTGCAGGAGAGCTTTCTGAACTGCTCAACATCCCTAGGGATAGGTTTTTTTCTCTGTGTTCTCAAGTCAGGACTTCTCAACTACTAAATTTCCTTTCTTCCATCTTCTTCCTTCTTGATCTCTCATCAGACACCTTCTGTCTTTGTTGGAATTCAGGGCAAGTAAGAAAATCTTGCTAAGCACTTCCTTACCAACTGACATGCTCCACAGCTATATCATGATGAAAACCCCTTTTCATCAGCATATTGTAATTGGTATTTGATACAAGATTCTTATTGGTTGATTATTTAGTATAGCTATGAGGCTAGACTTAGGTTTATGTATTATGAGGTTACTCAACCCAAAACTATTCAAACAATGCCTCCCCCACTGGGTAGATGTTAATTTATAAGGTGAATTAACACTTATTTTCATGTTCTTTTTCCTATGTGCCGAGAAGAGGAGGAGAGAGAAAATCAGAGAACATATGACAATTAACATGTTCTAATAACAGAGTGACCCTGTCAGAGTCTCAAGCACTGAGTTTTATGTAACTATTGGTTTCTTTTGCAGTTGCAATTATTCTGCATCAGTTGTTCCCTACCTTTCCCTTTTCACCAGACCATCAGGTAGAAGCAGGACCTGATGCAAGGCTTGCTGATCCCAGGGAACCTGTTTGGTATCTCAGTGTGTGTGGTGAGGGAGGTGTTGCAATGCTGTGCTGGAGATACAGACACAGACTTACCATAGGAGGTTATGGTGAAGTGATGGCTATTTACTGTGCTTTGCTGACCAAATTTCAGGAATAGCTACTGCAATGATCAGGCCTGCCTAATGCATGTTAGATTCATAAAGAAAGTATATTTATGCCTTGCAGCCTGGCAAATGTTTATGGCAGGGTGGAGCACTTAGGCAGTGGACAGCACATGCAATCAAATGACTTTTTTTTGACCTTTTAATGTGTCAGAATGCATATTCTTTAGAGACTGTTTTTTGGGTTATGTTCACACTCTGTGGCTTGTACTTGCTTGAAAGGTTAAAAGTCTGTGGCAACCATGATTTCTATTACTTCAGGTCAGACTGAGACCTGAGACAAACTATATGAATCCTGAATTTTGTGGTTTTGGTCAGCTGCTGCTGATTTAGTACTGAATGTTCTTGAATCACTGCTTGACATTTCTAATGCAGCTGATTTTTGGAAGATTTAAAGTAAATTAAGATTGGTCACAAAAATCATGAAGTAGGAGTTACTAAGAGAACAGAAACAAGTGTTGTATTTCATCCTTATTCCCATTAAAACAAACTCCTGTTCTTTGTTTTTTTCCAGCATGCTTTGAAATAATAAAGCTCAATTATTCTAGTTGTATCAGGCCATGGGCTACATTATTGGTCTATTTTTGCCTCAGAGTTGTAAGGATTGTACTGCTACTTCTCTTTGGCTAATTTTTCTGAGAGCAAATGGGAGTATTTGTTGTTTTCCGCTTAAAGAAGGGAAAGTGTCACCTTTATCTAAAGCTTGATAGCAAGAAAATGCTGGTTTATCACTATTATTTCTACTTTGTTACCCTGAGCAGATGACCCCTGCAAACATCTGGTCTTTTTGTAGTCTGTGAAGTGAATGTTGTAGTGCTTTCTATCATGTCAAAAATTCTAATAAAGGCTACAGTTCTGGATAATGGTGAGAGATGTGAAAAGAAATGAGGTCTATCATTCAGTTGTCTTTAAATATTTTACTAATAATAATATTAATAGGAGCTGGCTGTGTCCTGGGGAGGCTTAAGAATCTGGGACATCTCATTAGCAAGAATGATTGCATTTCTAAGCTTGTTGAAGACCTTATCTTCATAGTCTTACTGGAATGCTTTTAAACTTAACACACACAGTTCCCTTTCACAAGGGAAAAAAAATAAGAAGGGGGAAAAATAAGAAAAAAACTTCTGAGTGCACTCTTTAATAATGTAGTATAACTTTTACTTTATGGACAATCACACTTTCTACTGGCAAGGCTAAATCTGGAAGAGCTGAACATCTAAATTCTTAGTTATTAAAATTTTAGTTCTGAAAATGAATATAAAAGGGAATGAATCTGGTCAAAATTCACTTTCCCTTACTCTAGCATCTACAGGAAAATAAGTACAAAAAAGAATAAGCATTAAGACTCTTGGCCAATATCGAACAGATTTGGCAGACAAGTAAAGTTTTTCAGGATTAAAGTTTCTATCAGCCTTACCACAACTGACATCTGTGCAGAGGGGAAATCCCAAAGCAGTGCTCCTTAGCTCCATGAGAGCTAAAGTTGCCTGTTCTGCTTCCTGCAGTCAGCATGGATGGGGCCAGAGGGGCTCCTGCTGAGTCTAAGGCCACAGAAAGGAAGCACCAAGTTGAGGGTCTGTGGTTATTTGCTGGGGGTCTGTGCAGAAATGCAGAAACCAACCAGGTAGAGAATCAGTGCTTTCTTGGTTGTGGTACTTCTGGAATTAATTTCTTACTGAAACAAATTGGCATAAATGACTTAGTGCTCAATATCCATTAGAAAAGAATTCCTTGCAGTGAAATGAAAAATGCTGAGTTCTGGTGTAAGGAGGATGTAAGAAAACAAAAAAAGTGATATTGTTCTTTAATATCAGACAATTAGCATTGCACATGGAGTTTACTATTCCTTCAGCTTTCCAACATTGTATTTGCACTCAAACAAGTAAACACTGTTGAAAACACTTTTAACTCTTACAAAAAGTTAGATATTTCTTTCTTTTTACAGTTAGTATTTAAAGACTTCAGTAAGACCTCTGAAATCTGAACAAGATTGGTTTCTGGACATAAGGAGTGATACAAAGTGAAGTCAAATACAGTAACAGCCTTGGCCAAAGTAAATTTGGTTCCAAATAAAAAATATGACCTTTGCCAAAACAAATGAGATTTGTCAGCGGCTCAGAAATTGTATCCACATGCAATGGCATAAAAAGTTAAAATATTATTTAATAAAGAAAGAGGTCTTGTATCAGAGAATTTTAGTTAAGCCTTTGGCTGAATTTCAGAGTGTAGTGCCAAGTGAATCTACCAGAAAGCTGGTGGGACACACACATGTATGCACACATTCTGCTATACTAAGCCTGTACAGGAACTGAAATTAAATTCCTTTGAGCTAATGAATTCTGAAAGTGATGAAATGGCTGTTGTTTTGTTTGTTTTCTCTGAAGATGCATTGCCTTCACACACTGTGTTATCTTGCCAAGTACCACAAATTACATCTTTTGCCAGTTTTCTTGGCATGTTTCCCCTAGTAGAGTAACCCAGGAAGCAAACTCACATTGACTGTTTGATCTAATATGCTTTAGTAACCTATCTGTGAAGACATCTTCCCATTGCAGAAATAGAGGAGGAGAGGGCATAGTGTGATGTGTGATTAGCCTGAGGTTACCTTTTATGGCACTAATAATACAAATGTAAAAGTAGCTTCCAGTAAAACAACAATGCATGGGTGTGCAACTAAAAGTTGCTTCAATAAAGAGAGTAGTTGACAATTCTGGGATTCTTTTTACCAGCATACAAGGACATGATAGATGTATGTAAATGTCTGGCCATTCTATCAGTAGAACTCAGATGTTGTATTTGGTATTTTATGTCTCCAGCTGCTCTCGTGTATCAACAAGAAAAGATACTGACCCATGTAGCACCAGCCTTTTGGAAAATTATTAAAAATGGAACAGTATAGTTCCAGCCAAACAGAGT
Source organism: Rhipidura dahli (assembly GCA_013399225.1). Lineage (NCBI taxonomy): Eukaryota > Metazoa > Chordata > Aves > Passeriformes > Rhipiduridae > Rhipidura > Rhipidura dahli. The sequence continues at coordinate 2,499,720 of VXAC01008839.1, read as the reverse complement.
GATGGATGTCCTCTGCTCAGGACTGATGGTGCTGTGGGCTAAGATCAACATGTGGAGTGCATCAAAGATGTGCCTTTTAATTTTGTATGGTGAAAATGAGCCAAACTTCCTAGCATCTGTCAGTTTGTGCTCTTGGTACAGCCACAAGCAGTAAAATCCTCAATGTTCTTCAATGACAGAGGCCTAAATGGTGTCTTGATGACATTTTTGACATATTGTTGTTCAGCATGTTTAAGACAGAATGAATAGGCTGTTAGGTGAATGGAGCCTGGAGATGACTGCCCTATGTATCATTTATCTCAGAACATCTAGATGAGCCTCTTGCTTTATTATATAAAAAGGATTTTGCATGTCAGGCTATAACAGATACTATTGTGAGGGAAGGGGTGGTTTTCATTAATACAATTCTTGTTTGATACTTGAAATTATATATTTTCACTTATAAGGTATCAGTGTTTTGGTTGTACCTGATATGTTGTTACTTTAATGTCAGAATCCCCCGCAGTGAAATTTCAGGAACTATGTCAGACAGAGAAGCAAAACAATACATAAATTCTGTTCACAAACACAAGCAACTTAAATGATGAGGGACTGATCAGAAAACTACATCTTTTCTTACTGCTTTTGAGGGAGTAGCAATTATTTATAATAATTTTTGGAAGAATTTTATCAGATTTATTTGACGTGGAAAATACATACCAAAAAGCATCTGTCTTAAAAACTAATCAATTAACAGAAGCTTCAAAATGTATTTTTGAATGTGAATACACAATATATCTCACACTATCAATTCTGTCTTTGAACTATGAATGTCTTTTGTTGCCATACCAACAGTTTGGCTGGAAGCTGAAATCTGCTAGACATGTCTGTCTTGGATGTGAAGGACTTTTCCTTTCAATAATTTTGGCTTCCTTTTCACTTTTTATAGGATAAACTCTTGTGAAATCCTGTATTATGAAGGGCAATATAACAATGTGAAAGTAAACTGATTCTTTCATGTGGTATGAATAAAGTAAGGAACAATTTGATATCATAATGAGTTGGGGGTCTTGCAGTGGACACTTTTTTTTTACAGACCTCCCCTGCATTCAAACAGAAAGCTTTCATGAAACCTATTTTAAATTATTCTTACCTGATGACCTGTGTGTTTCCTTTCTATAAGGATTGCATCTTCCCTAAATCTCCTTCAGTCATCCAGTCTGTAAAGGAAAAGATGCTTCTTTGCTTAGCAACCTGGTGGATATACTAATCACAGCTTCCTTTTTTTGGTTTCCATGATACCTATGCAACATCCATAAATATTTTAATCCCAGTCCTAGCACAGTGTGGGCTTGTTTTAAAATTTTATAGGTAAACAATGAAAGTAGATATGGATGTTGATGGAAGGTAGATAAAACAGCAGGAAGGAAGTACTCATATGGAAGAAATCACATGATGGTGCCAACGTGTAGCAATCAAGATAAGAAAATCTTTGCATGAAAAATTGTAGATTTTGCCTGTCACACTGCAGAATCACAAAATCACAGTCAGCTGAGTTGGGAGGGACCCACAAGGAAGAGTTAGTCGAACTTCTGGTCCTGCACAGCACCACCCCAATGAAAACTTATGTGTCATTCAAGTGGCATCTTGCAGTGAAATGGACTGGTCTGGGTTTGTGGTGACTATGAGGGACCAAAAAGAAGATTAAAAGAATAAGTTGTCTTTGAGACTTCTGAAGCCAGGGTTCAAAATCCTTTTTTAGGTTTTTCTCTTGGGATTTGGTCTGTTGGATTTTTCATCTGAGCAGATGGATCAAAAGTGTAAGGGAAAGACTGGCATGTGCTTGAAAATATTATACATGTGCATCTTGTTACTCTGAAGTATAATAATATAGTCAAATAGACATACAAATACACCCTCGTTTATATCAGTATGTAGGTGACTTACCTAATTTCCTGGATCTTACATGGATGTGTAATTCAACCACATCAGAGTTAACTTCAAGCATGTTACTCTCAGCTTTATCTCACATATGGTGTTCAGAGGTAGATTCCAGATGCACTTTTGCTGTAGAAATCTGTCACTGTTTTTTTTTTCCTGTCCTAGAAACCACCAGCTAAGTTTATTTTTATCTCTTCAAATGACATATGTAACCTTGTAGCCCAGTGAGTTTGATGACTGTTTTGCTTGTAATAGGCCACAGATTTTCCCCTAGGCTCTATCTTGGCCTTCCTGGGGATTTGTTTTAACTTGCAGCATTACTTATCTAATGACCAGGTGACTATCACCTACTTTTTTGGGTGTTTAACTCTCTATGGTTGTGTGTTTGTGATGATTATTGCTTTTTCTGCAACTAGTACGCAATAAATAGTGTCAATTTTGTGTGGAATGAATTCCCTGTAAGGCTACAGTGGGCTGCAGCACAGATAAGTAAAGGCACGGGGTGACAAACACAGGTCTTACAAACACAGGCATAGATTTATACTGGAGACTCCGGGCTGTTAAGCAGCACTCCAGTCACCAGCAAAGGAATGAAACCTTGGCAAGTTTGTTATATCAGAAACAGATTTACCAAGAGCAGTTAAAAAAAAAAAAAAAAGCAAACAACCCAGCAAATTGACTTGCTGTGTACTCTTGCTGAGCAATGAAGAAAAAACAAGGTGTGTAAAACATGTTATCAAACCTTAACATTGCTCTGAGTGAAGAGGATAGCAGTCCACACTGCTATCCTCCTGGAAAAATTCTCTTCATACTGCAGACTCCCTTTCTTTCCTCCTCTCCTCTGCATCCCTTCATTTCCACCCCTCTGCCCCCCACCAAGCTATTGACCTTAAGAAGGTCAATAAAAAATCAAAACCATGAAAGTTTGGACATATAAAATTTAAATTGTGCCTAATATATGTATGTAATACATCATACTACGTTTTATTCCATATGATGTATGTAATAAAATTTTAGTACCTTTGCAACTAGGTTAAAAATAATGGAACGGGTTGCTAGGACTAATAAAGCTGCCAATAAAGTATTTGGCTTGCATGTGAGATGTGTTCCTTTTGCCCTTAACAAAATTTTTAGTATAACTAATGAGAATTGACAAATCCTTGCCTTGCAAACTGCAAAGGGCACACACATCTAGAGAACATGGTATAACTGGTGGCATCTTCTCTGCACTGGAACCTTCTTCTAACCCTTTATAAAAGGCTAATCTGAGTGCTGTGGCTAAGGCTATGGCTCAAAGGCGGATTGCATTTGGATGGGATCTGCATCACTTCCATTGAGTTCTCTATGGACACAGGTGATCTCATGCACAATTCACTGCTAGTTCAGTTAAATAACATCTGTTATAAATAAATTACCTGCACAACCCCACATAAATAAAAGATTTCAGCATTAAATAAATAATGTGAACAAATAAAAAGGAAAGACTGAGATTTAGATGGCTTTAATTAAACTTGAGAGGAAATATGTTTTGCAAAAGGTTTTTTTTAAAGGAGAATGAATTATTTTTCACTGAGTCCTGCTAAGTCATTCAGTGCTATTAATTTGGGGAGATAGCATTGCTTAAATGCCAGAGTAAATGCATGGTTCACAGAGATGGTACCACTTCAATTACATGTGAGTTGGCATTTGCTCCACATCCTTCCTCAGTAGTCACTTAGGATTGCCAAAAATATTTTAATTTGACAAAATTTATCACTTTTGGTGCCTAACCAAAACTGCTTATATTGTTAATGTTCAGCATAGGAGAGTTTGCTTGACTATTAGCCAACAGATTTTACTTGTATTAATGTAAAAAAAGAAAGGAAAATTAAATTACACAGTCTGTCTCTTACTCATCTAGCTAAAATTGCTTCATTGCTGAAGTTGGCAGGATAACTTCAGTGGAAACATTCATATAATTGTTCATCAGTGCAAGAACACATCACCAATAGAATATAGGGTATTGTTATTTGCACTTGTTTGAATAAGAGCTCATATATATGCCTTAAAAAGGGAAATAATTACCTGATTCACTTTGCAGACTGGCTTAAATCTTAATAGTTTATTAAGAACTAGTATACATACATGCATATCATACAATAATATATTTTTGTTTGAAAATACTGGTAAGTCTCTTTCAAGTAGCTCAGTGGTTAAAAAGAAATGTGATGTTGCTTGCTCACTCTCAAAGTGGAGTGGTTAAATCTGGTACTACAAAAGGAAATGTAGCCTTTCAGCACTGCTGAGATAAAAAAAGATAGTGCAGGTGTGATAGGTTTGTTGTTGTGTGTAATTAATGAATATTTCCTGTGGGTTTTGGATACATTTCTGATAAAAAGAGTCAGATAAAAACAGAGATAAAAAGCAGTGTCTGCTTTGGAGCTGTTTCTTCCTCAAAAAAGAAAAATGCACTTGGAAAGTCTGTTTAACTTTTGTTCTAGGAAAAAGTGAATTTGAATATTGTTGTGGTAAAGCATAAAATGCATTGTGCTTTTTTTTCCCCCACTGTTGCTTCTTTTTAAACTGAATTGAGCCATGGAGGTACAGGAAATTTAACAAGGGTGCATGTCAGATTCTGCACCTGGGATGGAGCAACCCTGGTTGTGTGTACAGACTGGGGAATGAGATGCTGGAGAGCATCACTGTGGAAAGGGATTTGGGGGTCCTGGTTGATGGCAACTTGAACCTGAGTCAGCTGTGTCCTGGGGGTGCATCAGGCACAGCATCACCAGCCTGGCAAGGGAGGGGATTGTCCTGCTCTGCACTGGAGCAGCCTCACCTCCACTGCTGGGGACAGTGCTGGGGGCCACAACATATAAAAGATATTCAGCCATTGGGGAGCATCCAAAGGAGGACCATGAGGATGGTGAAGGGTTGGAAGTGAAGCCATGTGAGGAGTGGCTGAGGTCACTTGGTCTGTTCAGCCTGGAGGAAACTGGGGGAAGATTTCATTCAGTCTGCAACTTCCTCATGAGGGGAAGTGGAGGGGCAGACACAGATCTGTGCTCTGGTGACCAATGACAGCATCCAAGGAAATGGCATGAAGCTGTCAGTGGAAGTTTAGGCTGGATATCAGGAAAAGGCTTTTAACTGTGAGGGCTGTTGTGCACTGGCACAGGCTCCTCAGGGAAGTGGTCACAGCACCAAGCCTGAGAGAGTTCAAGGAGCATTTGGACAGCATTCTCAGGCACATGGTGTGATTCTTGGGATGTCCTGTATGGGGCCAGGAGTTGGACTCGATGATCCTGATGGGTCCCTTCCAACTGACCATGTTCTATGATCCTATATTTCTATGAATATGCTTGAGGTTGAGCTAAGTTGGTCCGTGCTGTTAGAGAGGGGTGTAAGGGCAGGAAGTCTCTCCAAGAGATGATTGGAGAGATGACAAAAATTTCTTTAACAGCACAGTAGAGTTAGATATTTTGCCAAGTAAATTTACCCCCAAGATAAGGCTCATTCCTTAGTAGGAGACCACACTAAGACCTTTTTACCTACTTTTCTCTATTAGCCTGGAATTTCATATACTCAAAGCCAAGTTTTGGACTTCCAGTTGAAAATATACTGCATTACTATGGAAGAGAGGAATAGTACCCAAACACAGCACCTGTCTTTGCTCCTACTGTCTTTGCAACTGCCTCCTTTATTATGTTATTCTAATATGTAATGATTATACTCTACTTTTCAGACACATGGTTGAGATTTATCTACAAATTAAGACATCTTAAGCGAAATGTCTCAGTTCAGGTGTTTAAATGTGTTATACGACTGAGATCTCACTAGGGTTACTGCAGAGCAAGTCAAGACAATCTTTAAACCAGTCCAGTCCCCTAAAACAGATACGTGCTACCTTAAACGCCATCTAGTCTCTGTTGCCTGAGTTTATGTTTTCTATGTAATTGCAACTTTGGCTCCTAACTCGCTTATAGGCATGTCATTGAACACACCTCCATAAAGTAAGGTTTCATCATCTGAGATTGAATCGTAACTGGTGTATCTGTTTTAAGATCATGTAGCATCTTCTACAATGTGTGGAATATAGTTTGCATTGATTTTAATAAAAGTGTTTTTGAAAGATTTTTTTGAGACTGACAGTGGTGAAGTGAACCTTTCAGACCTTCTGGGAAAGCATGGAGTCTTAGTATCTCTTTCACAAACAACTTTTAAATAACTGTTTCATACAAAATACCAAACCAGAACCCGCACGATTAATTTTTACAGGATTGTTTTCCTTGAAAGAGAACTTCTGTGTTTCTGAATTTCAAACCTACATAAGTCAAAACTAAATTCTGACATCTGTACCATTGTCTTCTTTCCCAACTGTGATGAAAATTTCTGCACCAAACCATGCAAACATAAAGTGTGATTTCATTTATGAACATATTTTAGAAGGGGCCAACCCTGGTCTTGTAGTATCTTTATTGTGTCTTCCCTCCTGAACTGCAAAAACCTAACATTGCACACTCAGAAAATGTGGTGTGCTTGGGGAGTATAACCCCAGAGAATATGCAATGTGAGTTTTACAGAAATGCAGGGTTTAGTGCAGACTCAAATCCACTAAGATCTCTTAAGTATTTTCACTTTCATGGGAGATTTAAACATTATCTGCCTTAAATGCTTGCTACAGTTTTGTAAGGAATTGGAGAGTGTGCATGTAGCTGATAGCATCTAAATTTAAATGTGGAGAGGTATAAATACCACAACCTGGGCTTGCTACTACCAGCCAGTGTGAGGATACTCAGATGTACTCAGTTCACTCAGAGTAAGTCCTTCCCTAGCTGGCATCATGATCTGTTTCATGTGGTTTGAACTGCAGGAAAAACATATCATTTAGTAATGACCTTTCTAAATCCACTCTTCTTAGGTTATAGATGACCTTTGATACTTTTGTTCTCCATCAGGTACAAGATTATAAGGTCTTACACTTTGGCTGACAAGTCATGTATCAAAACTAGAAACAAGCAAATCTCTACAGCTTTTCTGTTGCCTGGCCTGTAAGAAGCCCAGTTGTGTTTCTATAGCAACTGCAATGGGACAGTAATGATGTCATCACCCAACAACCAGCTAAAATACATATCACCTTATTGCAAAGACTGGATAAACATTGAGTCATCTAATTGCTAGTATGGATAATTTTGCCACCTTCTTTAACAATTTGCTAACAAAGAACTCATACCTGACCAGTCAAAATAGGAACCTCACAGAATAATTTGAAAGTGGGGGAAGGAATAAAGAAAAGTCTTTGTTGCCAAACTCTGCTCTTTTCAAGCATGTACAATGTAGAAAATGACTGAGAATATTTCTTTGTGTTTGTAGTCAGCTTGAAAACTTTGTGATACTAGCTGTAAATTTTGGGAGATACTTGTACATCTTTTGCTGAAAATAGTCAAACTGAGTCATTGGTGTACCTGTACCTGGCTGACACTCTACAGTGGAGCTCTCTGCATGATGTACAAGCCAAAACCAGGATACAATAGTTGCTGCTTGATATTCTTCCCTGCTGGCTAGGCTTGAAAGAAAGGACTTGGTGCATCTCCAAATTTTGGAAGGAACTATCATTTTCCTTTAATTATTCTTCAAAAGTCAATGGACAAGTAAAACAAATCAGTTAAAATTTCAAGCAATATTTATCATGCTTTATTAATTTATCATCAAGTTGATTGACTATTTTTCTGCTGAAGTTGTATAGAAGAGCTGAATAGCACTTCTGGTAGAAATTCTACCTTCTCTCCCCCGTCATGGGTTTCACTGTTAGTTATATCTTGCTGCCTGATAAGGCTTCCACTGGACTGGATATCTGCAGGCCTCCATTTTCAAGCAGAGACTAAGACAAAGTTTCAGTCCTTCTAGTGGGAGTTGCTCACTGCTGTATGCCTACGCTTCTGGATGTGGAAAATTGCCACCTTTTTCTCAGATCTTCCCATAAATCTATTATGAAACATCTTGGTGTTTACAATCCAAGTGTGTTTGACCCTTCCAGACCCATCCTTTGTTTGTATGTTAATTTCTAGAAAATTTATTTGTTATTTAATCCATGGTACTCTCAGCCTGCTTGGTAACTCTAAATGATGTTTGGCTCTCCTATTTGGACAGATTTTCTGTCCTGATTGTTCAAAGAACTCTGTTTCCTTTCGTGGTGAGAGGAGAAGAAATGTGAGCTCTTCACTGGTCTTTTTGTATTGCTGTTGACTCTCCCAGAGAAGGAGATTCAGACAAGTTCTGATACAAGGTAGTACACAGACTTTCCTCTAACCTCTGCAGTATATCTGCTCTCCATCCTTGCTTCCATTTTTGGCCTTGACTTCCTGATATTTCCTTTTCTTTATTCCTGCCTTTGATCTCCGCTTTGCATTTGCCACACCTCCACTGCTCTTCACTTCTGTTCTAATCCTGAGTCTAAGCAGTTTTCTGCAGCTTGGCTTTTCAGCATCTTTCTCTAGCCCTGCCTTTACTCTCCAGCTGCCTTGTTTAGTTCTGCCTTGGTTTCTTTCTCTTAATGTTGAATGCAGGAACTATTGCCCTGTTGATCCCATTATGATTTAGAACTTTTCTTTATGATTATCTCAGAATTCCCATTATTGCATAAGTCTGAGAACAAAATGCAAGCAGTAATGGCAAAATGCAAATATAATGACAATATCTTCAACAGAAGGGGCTTATTAAAAACAACCAGCCATTATGTAACAGCTGCTTAGAAAAGATGTTCTGTAAAATTACAGAGATATCTGTAAAATTACTCTTTGTTTATCTAACTCATAGCATAGAGAGGTGCCTTATTTTCTGTATCCTGAGAATGCTGTGATTTGACCTGTGCAAATGCCAAGCCAGGGGCTTTCATGAAAACAAACCCACATGGAAAAGTTAAGCAGCAGGTGGATCAGGACTTGAACTTTGTGAACAGATATGAAATGAATCCTTAGGAATGGTGTGTGAGTAGCAAGATAAAGACAAGAGTTGAAAGTAAACATAGACTGGCAACTTGGACAGAAAAGAAATGTGGAAATACTAAATACCTTATGTTTTCACAATCTAAATTATAAAATTGCTTCAGTTCTCAGAGTTCCAAGAACTGCTGCTTACAGCATTTCCCTGACCAAACCTCAGAATAAAATGTAACTGCAGAATCATAGCATGGTTTGGGCTGGAAGAGAACCATAAAGATTATCTCATCCAGTCTCTCCTGCCAGTTCTTCCCAACACCTTCCACTAGACCAGGCTGCTCAAATGCCATTAGTATATCAGCCCTTGCAGTTCATCTCACATCTTCTACTTTCTTCCACACAGTTTTAATTCTAAAATGAGTGTTTTCCCTAGATAAAATCCAGTGCAGTTGCTCTTACCTTAAGAAGAAAATAGGTAAGAGGCGTATTATTCCTTGTATTGATATTTTAATTTGGTCCTCATAATTGCTTCAGCAAGTTAAACAAACATTCCTCTGCCTACGTGTCAGACGTAGGAGAACTGTGAATTTGAGGGTAAAGCTGAACATGTCTTCAGTATTAGACAGCCAAAGCATGAATTGACTGTATCAGTTTTACAGTTTCAGCTAAAGATGTTGTCTGTCTTTTAGCAGATGCTTTATGCATTTATGTCCATGAGATACGAGGGGAGACACTGATGTATGTTCTCCCTCACTATGGATATCTATGCTTGGGATGCTGAGCCTTTGTCTTCCTTCAACTGGCATGTTATAATAGACATCCCAGTTTTATGAAACAGAGCGCAAATTCAACTTATATCAGTTTTCTGTACTTGGAAATTTTCATGTGAATGTCTCACAAGTCTGGCCTGCTCTGAAGAAAAATAGATCATCAAGAGATTGGACTTGCTGACCTGTGCCAGAATTTTCTGTGTGCAGTCGGATACATCCGTGTTGCTCTAACTTGGAGCAGAGTTAACCCAGTTGGTAAATTGAGGATGATTCTACCAATGTTAATTGCTTCAGCTAATGAGTGTTTCGTTATTTTGAGTCAAAACACTTACAGTAATAGTGATATGCTATTTTATTCTTACAGTCTGTATTGCATGAGGATTTTGGTTTTTTTCAGGTACTCTTTCTTATTCTGCTCTCTCAAGAATCTAAAGAAATAAAAAATCATCCACATCAAATGTCCATAATATGTGACATTTCCCATAAGATCATAAATGAAAAAAAAGCTGAAACTTATGTGTCTGGTAACTCAAACCACCAGGAAGATTCCGTGATTCCTACTTGTTCCAGAAATTCTCTTGACTTAGAATGTTTAATGATACAAAGTGGAAGCTTCCTGCTTACAACATCCGTAGGATTTTATAGTGGAAACTCAATTTTGATCAAAAATTATAGAGAAAGGTTGAAGAAGTAATAGGCATCTACAATGTTTACAGCTGAAGAAGAGAAGTAAGGATGAAGGATGTTACAAAAAACCCAAACCCAGTCTGTGGATTTTCCTCCACCCCTCCAATTCTTCCCATTGTCCTCCGAGGCTTTCAAGGGGTTTTCAAGACAACTCCTAATGGTGCAGCGACTGCCTCCATCCATTTCTTAGTACTAAAGTGTAATTTCATCACACCTGGTAAAAGGGATACCCATAGTTTATCTTACAAGTCCAGAAGTTTCTCTCCTTTTCTTTTTTCCTTTTGTTAGAAAACTGTGCTCAGCACTGATTAATCCTTTACTGAAAGCAGAGGCCAGAAAAGTATTAGGTGCCACATCATTTATTTATTCTCTTTTGCTGTTTAAATAATGGTCTTAATCTTCCTTCTTATGGACTTGTATAACCTTTATGTTTCTTTATCCTTTGTTTTTTAAATTTTCATTTTTATTTCTTCATATCTGTACTTATTCTATTTCCATATTTGACCACACTGGAGAAACATTGTGGGTTTTATTGGACTCAATTGTGACTTCTATGGAAGCAATACCAGCTCATTACTTCTCACCATATTCCCTTGTATATTGCTTTAGATTAAAAGAAAATTGAATTGAGACGTGGTTGCAACTTTTCCATTGCTGTGTTGAGAGGTCTGGCAGTGTCCAGCTCCTCAGTTGCCCATCGAATGTGTATCTGCCACCACATTTTCTTAATGTCTCCTACAATCATTAAGGTCTGGCAAAACACCCAACAAATTAAAGTTGGCTGAGATGATGACACATTCTATGCTGTTAACAGTGTCCATGAAAAGTTTTTTTCTAGTGCTAATACCACTGGTTCCACTGCCAGGGTAACGACAAAATTGTATAGGATCACAGCTCTAGAACCCCGTCCATTTAGCTTTGTTGCTCTATCTTGTAGTCATGAGCTATTTGTCTGTAGAAATACAGAAAGTAATTTCTAAATGACAAGCAAAGGAAAAAATAATTTCCGCAATTATTTTGGAATAACATTGCATGTTCTATGTGTGTTTCTTTTTGATAGTGTTGTTAGGCATTCTTTAAATTTTTTCAAACAAAATGTAGAGACAGATTTCTAGGGACATTCATTTAAGAACACTTTTTAATGTATATCAGAAAAGATGTTTCTTCTTTTAGAGTTGGAACCACACCAGGAAAGGCATTTCACATAATCCATTTTCTGAGGTGAATACATCTTAGCTCCCCTCTGGAGAAGCAAATTTTATCCTAAAATGTCATCTCAAAATGAGAATATAAGATATTGAAATCAGGCTCTGTTTTGGTGGCCATCAAAGAAACTGCAAAATGCTTCAGCAATTATAGCTAGAACTGCTATTTTTTTACTGAACTTTTCCACAGGAAAATTACATTTAAAAAATATGAGAAAAATTAAATCCACATGCAGTCTGTGTCTTGTGCTGTTGTAGCTGGGGTTTGAACTTGAAAAAGATATAGATCCATCACTTGAATACAAAATTTTTCTGGTTCAACACAATTGGTATATTTGATTATGCAAACTATTCAGACCTAATTCATGAAGTTTGACCTCTTTATTGACATGGCTTCATTTCTTTATTTTCTTTTTTTTTTGCCAGCTAGGAGATATTAAAATTCACTGTGTACAAGGCTTTCCAGGAAGATTAAATGAAACCTGCTAACTCTAGTCATACAGTGGTTTCAAAAGACTTAATCTTTCTGAAGACTAGCTAGTTGTGTTTTGACTTGGAAATCTTCACCATCTGCAAGGTATTCTTGACAGAAACGAGATTATTGTTAACTTCTATTCATCTGTCAGTATTAGAAGAATATTAAACTGCTGCATTGTCCATCTTGCTAGTATATTTGATCTGTGGCCTGCAGTTTTAAAGTTCACTACTGTATTTACTCAGATTAATTTTTATTACCAATTCTTCTACTTTCTATGTGTTCTGTAGAGACGTTTATGTAGTTGACTCTTACCTCTAAGAAAGGTGACTTACTTGCTTAGGGTAGACAAAATGTATATACATATATATCTTTGAGCTGAATGCCAGCTGAGGACATATGTGTACCTTATATGCTTTCTTTTGAAATGTTTAGCCTCTGTAGTCTGAATTGGATTGCAGCCCTGAATAAATTTTCCTCCATGAGAAGTAAGTAAGCTTGTTTTATAAAACACACATTTTGTCATGCCAAGTTGCAACCCAAATTGCAGGTACCAAATAAATTTGAATCATTTTATGGATCTTTCAGTGTGCCTTGTTTTGGTAATCCATCTGTCTTTTTGCAGCTAAGTAATAGCTGATATTAATGATGCAACATAATACTCATTGTCTTCACAAAACCAAAACATGCAAAATCCAGCAAAAGCAGATTTTAGATATTGAATACTTGATAAGGAAGAAAAGGGAGGCAGGTGGAAGTGGTGGAATTTATGGACCCGTAGCATTTTTTTCTTGAGCAGTCATTGCTAGCTTGTTTTCCTTGGCTTCAATTCTTGAAAAGGTGTGAAAGCTTTCCAGATGGGGGATGTCCTCCTCAGGGAGCCCAGTGATCCTGTCTCTTGCAGCTGGGTCTCCCTAATTCTGCTCTGTGAGCTCCGTGGGCTTGATGTTGCTGAGACTCTGCCCCTTCACAGCCTCTTCTAAACAGAGGATTAAACAGCTGGGTTGGGGGGATATGCAGACAGACCATTACAGTTTTTCCCCAAGAGGCTGCTAACAAGCACTTCTAAAAAAGAAAATTTTGAGCCGGTTTGACCTTGGTCTCTAACAGCTTTTTTCCCCTGTGAGATGCATTGTCTTGCATGTAATTTATTTTTCTGAGTTGGTATGAGATGTCAGTTCTACTTGGCTGCAATTCTTGTAGAAAACCACTTCTTTGCTATAGGTTCTCTGTTGGAAATCATATAGTGGGGACAAGGAAGACCTTGCATGTCAACACTGTATGCATATAAAGGAGCCATTTACATTAATAGCTGGCAAAGTAATTACTTTCTTTTTTTTGTTCCATTTTTTCTTCTTTTATGTTTTTGTTTTAAAAGGCAAGAAATAACAGCTTGTCTCTTTGAGAGCAAGTAACACTCTTTAAAAGCAGTTGCCAAGCAACCTACACTTACAGTTTTGCACAAAACTCTTAAGAGCAAAGAACCCTCCCTTTCCAGCCCCTGAAATAAAATAAAATAGAAATAACAGATATACAGAAGACTCCCTATTCTAGTGCTCAACACATTTTTGGTACCACAAAGTGTCTTTTTTACAGTGATACTCAGAGTGGAGAAACCTGCTAGTGTTTTGGAACAACACATTCAGGTCAATGAAGGAGGATTATTTTTTCTTCCAAAATGCACTTGTTTAGCACAAGTTTGAGAGGGAATGCAGAAAAACTGTTGATAATTTTCCAATCAAACACTCAGAAGAAAATTTCACCCCAATCCCCAAGGAACACTATGAATCACAACTGTTTCTGTAAGGTATAGGTGCACACATTTCTCCCCAAGAGCCAATCTGAGCACCTTGCATGTTCTAGGGTGCTACGAGGGAGATGGCTGCAAGTCACCTGTGGTAGGGAGCTGCTTCTCTCACTGTTTCATGTGGTTTTTTGGCATGAGAAATTATTTAGTGAAGTTTTAGATGGAAATACAAACAGATATGAGGATAATGTGAGAGAAGTATCAGACTGTGGAATTGCCAATGAACACATGTGCTCTAACACAGAAATTGTCAAGATAGAGGTGCATGTACACACAAAATTCCTGTATCCAGTCTTGTAATTCTAGTGATTCAAATCTTTGCATCACTGAGGCATCACAATATGAGCAACAGATGTTAGTATGTGGGATTTTGCTTTTTCAAGAGCCAGATCAGAAGGACTAAGAAGAGTTGTTAAGGTAAATTCTAGGCCTTATCCCCACTGCAGTCAGCCACATTCAGCTGAGCCCTGGAATTTGAGGATGTTTCAGGATCTTGGAGTTCAGGTAGAGCTTTAAGTCTCACAGATTTATGACCTGATCTACTATTTCTCTGCTATTCCACGCAGATTGGAATAAGCCTGTACAGATCTCACAATCTCTTCTTTGAACCTGTGTGAATCACAACATTTTGTGTAACTCTAACATATGCCTTTGGAATTTTGTCATTAATTGTAATTTTCCTTTTTAGTTTTCTCTTTAAACTGCTGTATAATGCTTCTGTGTACAAAACTGTCTGTTGCATTCTAGAGGTACATTTCAGTTGGGAGGGAGTTTATTACAGCTCCTGACAAGTTCTTAGCTATTCTGGGCTGACTGAGAAGTGAGCTCTCCAAAGATGATGGTTTTGAATGCTTTGAGTCTTCATACTACCAGGAAAAAACAATTAAATAGAAAGATTGTAGGGGACTTTGACTGCTGAGTGCAAATTTCTTAATTTTATTTTATTATTAATTCTCTTTTCTTCCTCTTTACTTCCTTTCCCACAAGAGAAAGGCACACAGAACTGCACAGATTTTAGTGCTCTTTTGGATCACTTTTGCCATGTGGCTCAGTATTGAAGCTAAGGCTCACGACCTCCATTTAGCATATTTTAAGATTAACAGTACCTTAGGCCAGAGGGACCAGATGGACATAGTTCACTGAAATCATGTTTTTGAGACAGGTTTTTGTCTGTAAAATACAAGGAGCAAAAGCACATTTCTGCATTGGTGTCTCATTGTGCTTCTGTCAGGGACCATGAAGGTTGTTGTTTTCTCAGCCACTTCAAGTTGAACTGCATTTTGCACAAAGCTTTCAAGCCTGTCACTGATTCCTTCTCCAAATGACTTCTCCTATGCATGACAAATAACAATGGGATGGATCAAGACATGGGCTTGATAAAATATTTGAGTTTACGTGGCAATCTCTCAGTGAGCTCCTTTCAAGCACGTGGGACCTGTGCTCACTTGCCTCCTGGTGTCAGCAGCACAAAAGCCATTTAGGAGTTTGAGTGTCCCACATTCTTTGCAGTATCTGTAGGCTTAGGTTGCCTCCTGCTCAGGGGTTAGAAGGAGGGCATAAAATAGCAACCAAAGAGTAAATTTGTATTGCATGACTAGGAGTTTGTCCAAGAACTTTTCAGTAAAATTTAGTGGAATGTTCATAGTTAAAAAAGATAATAGGAGAGACGGTAAGTTCAGAGTTAGCACAGAATCACAGAGTGCCTGAGGTTGGAAGTGACCTCTGGAGGTCATTTGGTCCAAATCCCTTTTACTCAAGCAGGGCCACCTAAGGTTGGTTGCCAAGGACCATGCAGATGGCTTTTGAGTATCCACAATGATGGGGACTCCAGAACATCCTCAGGCAACCTGTGTAAGTGCTGGTTGAACCTTTTGTAGCACAACTCAGTGGTGAAGAGGACAACTCAGTGATTAAAAACTGTTGAATGGCACCTTTAACAACTACACAGCCTTGATAATGCAAAGGCTTGGATTAAGGACAGCCTCTCAGAATTTCCTCTACCAAATGTTTAGTTTCTTCCTATATGTTATAATAATACTTAAAAAAAAAGGGCCTTCTGAGAAGTTATGTGACATAGTTAAGAAAAATAAATTAGTATTAATTTTATTAAAACATATTTCTTCTGTGCCTATAACATTGATTTTTCTATAATGATACATTTACAGAAATTTCAAAATAAATTTAAATAGTGTTTTAGGTTTGGGGGGTTTTTTTAAGGCTTTCAGTTTTGCCAGTTCTATGTTAAAAATAATTTGAGGATATGGAGCTTTGACTGTCATTTTCAGCATAAAACCAACATTATTATCAAATTGTTCAACCACTGAGACTGTTTTTTTTTATTGTGGCTAGGTTTTCTACAGTTGTGGTAAGGCTGCCATAAGCACTGGTGTATTCCTCTTACCCTTGGTGGTGCTCATAAACATCTGGCTACTGCTTTGGAGAACAGAGCCTGAACTTCAAAATGCTTTTGCTATTAATGTTGGTTAAGGTACACAAAGGTTTTTCCCTCTGCTGTGAGTATAATATTGGCTAGAATATTAGATTTCTTCATGACTTTTCAACTATACCTGCAGACTGCAAAGCTGATTATTAGCTCCGTTGAAGCTTGCAGGGGTAAGAGGGCAATCATAGGGATTGTATCCTTCACAGTCTGCACAATGCTTCTCGTTTTGGAAACACAGTGCAAAGTGTGCTGCCCTTATGTATAAATACAATCTACTAACCTAAAAAAAAAAAAATGGAGAAGGTTTTTGCCAACATCAAAATGTTTTGTGAATATTTCACCCAAAGTTATCCTTCTGTTCTGTGGAAGGTGAAACAGCAGCTGCTGATACCCTCAGAGCAAACACACAGTGAGTTGCTGGTGGGATTTCCTTCTGGCTGCTGGTAAGTGCCTTCAGGACAGACCCCGTGTGTCTCACTCAGATGTGACTGTCACGACACTTTGTTACAACACTAGCAGTAGTGACTAGAATATGACAACCTTTGACCTGCTTTAACTAGTTATGGGCCTTAGTTGTTTCAAAATGTTTTTCTTTTCCTAGCTGTTTCAGCTGTCCCAGATATTTATCTTAGGGTGTCGTAAAAGTATCAGGCAACTTGTAGTTCTGTGTGCAATTTGCTACTGCAAATATTACAGCAGCTGACAAACGACCAAAACAGAATCCAAACACCAACAATTGCAGATGTACAGAATTAAGAAGAGGCATTGAAATGCCGAACTGGATTTTAGGAATGACAACTCTTTCACTGGAAAGGATTTAGAGCAAAGAGAGATAAAACTAGCCTTTGGTTTGGGCTATGACTGACACAACTAATTTTTCTAAAGACTTCAGCTATCTGATTGCACACAAGAGGATAACTACTTTTGACGTTCATTATGTACAAAGGATAGTTATTTTACTTTGTTCCACAGTTGGTTTTTATTTATAACAGAATTATATTATATTTCATTTTTAGTGATTTGTGGATTATTTGTCTTGAAAATTTTGCAGTATGTTATGTATCTTCCAGTTCCCTTACAAAGAGAAATAATGCTCTCTTCTTTCAACCTCTAGATTTGGAGGCACAAAGCTTATTTTAAAGACAATTTGTGGGTAATTTTTACCCAGCAATCTGTTCAAAAGGATTCAAATGGAAATTATAATGAAATTTTTCACCTTTTTTTAAATTCAGTGACTATCAAGACATATGAAACACTTCCAGGCTAACAATCCAAACTGTACTCTTTTTACAGGCCCAGATATTCTGCAGTTCTGAGAGTTTAAAGATTGCAACTACTCTAGTTTAAAGCTGGTATAAGTTACTATTAGATCAGCTTAAAACATCCTGCTTTTTATTAATTTTTAATTATTCCCATGCTGTCCTAAGTTACAATGTAAGATGTAATAAAAAGTATGCATTTTATTATCCTCTTCACAAGCTGTTAAAGCAGGTGGGGCAGTGCTCCTACTATGGCTCATCCCTGGTAACTCCCTCCGGGGGCTATCTCTGTTTAATGGGCCATCAAGGACCAGGTGCATGACTCACAGAATTACATCAGCCCCCTGTGAGACGCTCTGCCCAGGGGGAGGAGCCAAGCATTCCCACCTGGATGTCATCTGAGGTTTGGAACAGTAGCAGCAGCCCTTACCTACTGGATTCCCAGGGGACAAGAGCTATCACTGGACCTTCAGGTGAAGACCAGACCCTTTTCTACAGGACCACAGCTTCAACAGAACCACTTCATCTGGACAGCTATCACCACCCTGACGGGGTGTCAGGTTGTATCCTGACTCTGTCAATGTTCTTGTACTATTGCACTTATTTTAATTATTCTACTAAATTATAATTCTGACTTGAAGACTCCCACTGTTTTGTTTTCAAACTGGTACACATGTACATTTGTCTCAAAAAATTTTGAGAGCTGGTATTTGTTTTGAAGTGGGCAGTGAAAATAGGTGGGTCTTTCCATCTGTTTCTATCAAATTTGTCCAACACACCAATGCAATAATATCACACTTGAGTCCTCTGAAAAATATCACAGAAATGCTTCATAATACTTATGGTTCCAACAAACTTTTTCAAAGGCAAATATATATATGTGTTAGGTCAAATGTAATTTGCCAATTTTTTAACCACATCCGACAATTTTATAGTAGTGTGAGTCACTATAAATATTCCATGATCCTCACTAGAGAAATGAGGTGTATATATGCTGGCATACCCAGCCAGTGTCCCAGCTGAAATATCTACTCATAGTCAGTGAAATATTTAAGTCATATTGATTCTGGGGGGGCAGTTGAGAACATGCCTATAGTTGAGTACTCTGCTGAGTAAGTATGGATTTAAGTGTGCTCTTAAATATTCTGCTGAGCACACACCTGAACTTGTAATGCAATAGTGATGTATTGAACAGGTCCGAGAGAAACCACTGAAATCAGCGAGTCTCTGAAGGTCCATAAAAGTCTGTCTTTGTGGAGGTTATTTGTAGTGATTAGACCAATACCAGGAGTAACAAGTATTCAGCCTCAAATTAAATGCAAAGATGTTTTAATACTTGTAATTTGAAATGTTTTTAAAGTTTACTGTAATAACAAAAAAATAATAAAATTCTGCAACTGGACTCCTTAGATATATACACGTATTCTAATTTTATCTAACTCTTAAATTTGGCAATGTAGGGTGGGATTCCAGTTGCAGCTGTGGCACACTACCATTCAGCAGGTCTCTTTTTGGTTTTAGTGTTCAGCTTCTAATTTTGCATTCAACAGTTGTTAAAAGACAGAACACGACATAAATGCATCTATTTTTCAGCCACAGTTTTTTGGTAGATGATATTTTTATCCTGATTTACAACTTCCCTTGGTTTTGTTTCCTTTTACCTCATTCCAAGCCACTTTACTTGTGGCTTTGTCATCTGACCATAACTTTCTATTCATTAGTTCTAGGTTGTTTCTCAGGCTGATCCAAACCTCTCTCAAGTGAATAGAAAAAGTCATGTGAATTTTGAATCTGGTCCAATGTCTTCATGCTCTTTAACATTTTCTCCTGTTTAGATGCTACTGTCCAGTTCAGATTTCCTGTACTGCAGATTATTGCTAATCCATTTTTAAAAATCATGACTTGTATTAAGTAGGGACAAGCATCTGTCCAGAAGAGATATCTAATTTTCTCTCAGTGAGAGTTGTCTAGAAAATGGCTATTTAAGTCAAATATTTCATAAATTCCAGCATTTCTATGATGAATGTTTTAGAACAGCTAATATGTTTTGTGCTGCAGGTAGGTTGGGCATAATTATGCTCTTTATATAATTGAGAATTATATAATAATTCTCAGGACTTCATTCAGATTAATTATTTATTTTTTTGGTATATGACATTTTCAAACCTTGTGTAAGGTGTGTTTTGTACGTGCTCTGGAGTGTGATTATTGTTCACTGTTTTTTATTCCTTGTGCATTATAGTGTTTTCCAGCATATACAGAGAGAGTATTCCAAGGGAGGAGCAATCTCCCTACAACTGTAGGACTGCACCAGTTTTCAACATGTCCAAATTCAAGCAGAAGCAGATGATTCAGGCTTCTCTTTCCTTCACAAAAAGAAGTGGACCCCAGTTTTTCATGTAACAGTAGATTGCAAGGCTAAGTCCTCCCTAGAAATCACTCTGTAAGTGCTCCTGAGACTTAAGTTTATTCCTTTCCCAGATGAAGGAAAGAATAGCTAGCAATAAATGTCTTTGTACTGGTATTATCCAGAAATTATTTTCATCTGCTAGACAATTCTGTACATTTATCCCATTTGATAAATTGATTCTGGCTCACAAAGACCACTGCAGAGACTACAACAGTGTTACGTGATTCAGTCATTTGATTGCTGAGCAGCAAGGGCAGGTCATAGAGGAAAGAGTTCATGTACCCTGAGAAATAATTTTGTGGGATGGCTATTGCACTGGGTTAACTCTAATTTTGCCCATTTTAATTTATTGTTGTAAGAACTCATGCTATATAAGTAACCTTGAAATCCAGATCCTTTGCCAGATACCAGTGCTGCCCAGTCATTTGATGCTCATCCCAACATTTTTAAAGCTGTGCCCAAGGTATTAGCTCCTTGACTCCTGCTGATTTTAATTTAACTACAATTGCTCCATTTCTCTTTAATTTCTATGTGGGTTTTTTTGAAAATCCATCCCTACAGACTGAATGGTAAATATAAGACAAACCCTATTTGCTAGAAAGTAGGCTATTCAAATTACTGGATATTGTTACTCTTGTTAGCAGGAGAGGGTTTGTGGTCATAACCATATGAAAAATAAAAGGTCAGTGTGAAGGAACAAAAAAACTTAAACTCTGTTCTGAGTAGAACATAAAGATTTTAGCCTGGTATCCTTCCCTGACTTTTATCCACTTAAAGTGTTTTCTAAACATGTATAAAAACATATATGAATATTGTCAGTGTTAGGTATGGAATGTACTGCTGGATAGTATCAATACGTTTGCTTGGGAAAAAAGTTCTGAAACTGAATACCACATCTGGAAACAGACAAGTTAAATGGTTGTTACCATTTAACTTGCAGAAAATGCTTGGATTTTTTTTTTTTTTTCGCTGAGAACAAACAGAATAAAAAGAATTAAATTCTCTGGGTTTTGATGATTTCACTCACGCATCTCACCTGAGAATCTGTTTCTTTATCTTAACCATAAGCAAGTCCAAGGTATGTATTTATCAGCTGTTATTTCCTGTTAGATCCCTTCCCTAAATATACCCCTATTGAGGAAAGCAGCTGTGGAATTTGATACTCTTTTCACAACATTATTGAGTCAAGCCCAGCAGCTTTAAAATTGTGCTGAGGAGGTGGAAATGCATAGCAACACTTTCATGCAAACAGCCTGTAGCAGTCAATACAAGAAAGAGAATATTATTTCTGGACATTGCTAATTATTAATTATTTGTATGATAATTTTGCAAATTATCATACAAATTTATCAGCCTAGCCATGGTATCAATTTTGCAGTCATTTACTAAAGCAAATATTTTACTCAATCATAGCAAAAAAATTACTCATTAAGAGCAAACAAAGCAGCAGAAAATAGGGGTAGGGTAGCAGCAGATCTGTAGAGAATAATCTGAAAGCAAACTTCTTAATCTCATGGTTTATGCCAACAGATAAGTCCTATTAAAAAAAAGGAATCTGTTCACTAGCATCTGCAGTAGTCAGATTTGATCTGCATGAGATAGGCCCCAATTGCACTGCCAGCTCTGAAGTGATTAAAAAACCTCTGTAAGCTACATAAAGGATTGAAATAGTGTTTCCTTTTTTCTCCCTTACTGCACTTTGAATAAAACGTTTGCTTATTTTTTTAAATTATAATGAAATTTCAACAATGAAAAGGAAGTCAAAAGAAGAAAATAAAACTCAACACAATTCTTTATGTAATTGC
Source organism: Rhipidura dahli (assembly GCA_013399225.1). NCBI lineage: Eukaryota > Metazoa > Chordata > Aves > Passeriformes > Rhipiduridae > Rhipidura > Rhipidura dahli. Next base: position 2,478,022 of record VXAC01008839.1, on the reverse strand, counting down.
TCTACCCTAACCAATATTTTCTTTAAAATGTATTTCTCACATAGGTAATAAGAACCAGCATTTTTCTAAATTGGGTAGATTTTCAGGAAGAAAAAAGATTCCTTGAGAATTTTATGTCTAGCTCAGAACATGAAACTAAATCTCCTGAGCTTAAGAATTGCATTTTGGTTTTGCACAGCACTGTTTTCCCATTTCATTTCACTTATATCTTTCAAGCTTATTCTTTCTTGTCATCTGTGACAGTCAGCACCAAACTTTTCTTCCACACTGTAGTGTTGAAAGCTTTGAAAGTGTCTCACATGTCAGCAAAGACTTAAATAATGCCCTTCAGTGAGGTGAAACACTGAAGAGGGCACTAAGAGAACCTGCATTTGGGTAGGACCTGTCTCCCTGTAGGCACCTCTAGTCAGGCTGTGTATGCAAGGCTGGAAAGAGCCCTTATGAGGCAATACATGCCAACATGTTACACGAGACCAAATAAATGCACTCATATGTAGGAATACTTGTTCAGTCATGCTGGAATGGAATGCTGTCTGCCCAATTAATACCAAAATAAAGTGAAACCAAACCCAAGACCACTTGCTGGCCAGTGGGCATATGTTAAGGTAGAGATTAGCTACCCCCTACACCTTTCCCCAAGCATATCAGTACTTGCTGGCACTTCAGGAGGCATTTAATTCATGCAAAAACTTGGGAAAAGTAGAGTTATCATCATTATCCTGATAGACATTTTAATTTTACACGGGTTTTCCATTTTGATTTTCTGAACTGCCAAACTCATCTTTTCCACCAAATTATTATATGTACAGATCAAATGCATTCCCCATTAAATATGGAAAAAAATCTACATATTCAATGTTGTAAACTTATTTATGCTGGCCTGAATATACTTGGCCTAATTTCTTCTTATGAGTACCCTTACTTATTGGTGTAAAAATAATGATAGCATGAAAAGGATCTGGAACATAACTGTGTAGGAAAAGATGCATGAATCATCAAACTTGTGTTCAGATCCTTAATTTACTTTTTGCCTGATATCATTTCACAAGAGGAGATAACATGCAGCTTATATTGTGTTGCAAGAGTTTGCTGGGAAAATATGTTCTTAAAAAGAGAGGAAATAGTTGGAGGAAGAGGACATTTGTGATGTGCACATGCATACACACACAGAGACAGCTACTGCTTGACTTTATTCCTAAAGTTACGGATAAATCACTTGGCATTTAAGAATGCAATGAAGCACTCCTTAATTAATTAACTGCAGGGTTCTTTTTTTCATAAGAAACTGCTTTATTCAGCACATGCTGCAGAGTTCCTCTGGGTACAGGCAAGGAATGTTATTCCAGTGCTGCTTGGAATAACTCTGTCTCAGGGAATACTGAAATATCACACACTTAGTAAACAAATCAGAAGGCAAGAGGACAAGGAAGATCAAGCTGGAGGATCATGACTTCAAGAATGATCAACTTCCAGTTGAACCTGAATTTGTTTGGGTTCTGCTGCTCCAGCTGGATCCTTACAAAGTCATGGAGCCTGGTAAGAGTCATACAAGAATCCTCAAGCACCCAGGCAATGACATCGCAAGTCTCTCTCAATGATTTTTGAGTGGTCTTGGCAACCCAGAGAGGTTCCAGTAGGCTGGAAGCTGGTGAATGTTGTCCCACTTTTCAAGAAGGGCAAGAAGGAGGACCCCAGAAACTACAGGCCTATCAGTCTCACATCAGTGGCTGTTAAAAGGATTATTGTGGGAAGTACTGAAAAACACCTGGAGGACAAATCTGTCAAGGATCACAATGAGCATGGCTTCATGAGGGGAAAGTCCTGCTTGTTGAACCTGATTTCCTTCTACAACAGGGTAACCCACCTAGTTGACCAAGGGAAGCCATTTGATATAATCCATTTGGACCTCAGTAAAGTTTTTGACACAATCTCTCACAGGATCCTTCTGGACAAAATGTCCAGCACCCAGCTGGATAACCAGGTTACACAGTGGGTGAACAACTGGCTCATGTGCCAGGTGCAAAGGGTTACAGTGAGTGGGGTGACATCAGACTGGCAGCCTGTCACAAGTGGGGCTCCACAGGGATCCATCCTTGCTCCTGCACACTTCAAAACTCTTAGGTTCAGTTCTTTTCATTAACCACTTGGAAAAAGGACTTGAAGTAATACTAGGTAAGTTTGCTGATGACACTAAATTGAGAGTTCTTTTAATCCCTTGAGGGCAGAGAGACCTAAAAGAATTAGAGGGCTAGCCATATATAGTTTAACAATCACTAGCCATATATAGTTTACAATCACTAGCCATATATAGTTTAACAAGGGTGTGTGTCAGATTCTGCACCTGGGATGGAGCAACCCTGGTTGTGTGTACAGACTGGGGAATGAGATGCTGGAGAGCATCACTGTGGAAAGGGATTTGGGGGTCCTGGTTGATGGCAACTTGAACCTGAATCAGCTCTGCCCTGGCAGCCAGGAGGGGCAACTGTGTCCTGGGAGACATCAGGCACAGCATCACCAGCCTGGCAAGGGAGGGGATTGTTCTGCTCTGCTCTGCACTGGAGCAGCCTCACCTCCAGTGCTGGGGGAAGTGCTGGGTGTCACAATTTAAAAAAGACATGAAGCTGTTAGTGTCCAAAGGATGGCCATGAGGATGATGAAGGGTTGGAAGTGAAGCCATGTGAGGAGCAGCTGAGGTCACTTGGTCTGTTCAGCCCGGAGAAGAGGAGACTGAGGGGAAACTTCATTGCAGCCTGCAACTTCCTCATGAGGGGAAGAGGAGAGGCAGGCACTGATCTCTTCTCTCTTGTGACCTGTGACAGGATCCAAGGGAATGGCCTGAAGTTGTGCCAGGGGGAGGAAGTATGGCTTGGATATCAGGAAAAGGCTATTAAACCAGAGGGTGATTGGCCACTGGAACGTGATCCCCAGGGAAGTGGTCACAGCACCAGCCTGTCCTGAGTTCTTGAACCTGAATTCAAGATGTGCTTGGACAGTGGTCTCGGACACATGGTGTGACTCTTGGGGATGGTCCTGTATGGGGCCAGGAGTTGGACTTGATGATCCTGATGGGCCCCTTCCTAAGGAGAAAGTGTCTGTTATTAAAACAGTTCAACATCACCATTTATGATAAATTCTTTTAGAGAAAAGTCTGCCTCTGCCGCAACACCACACTTGCATCACATTTTTGTATGATACTGACAAAGTCATTTAGCATAAAGTTTTAGCAGGTAGCCAAGCTTTGAAGCCTTGAGGTATGATTTACAAAACTGCTGAGTGCATTAATCTGTCATAAAAATTAATGTAAAATACATACAGAATCAATTAAATAAAATTTTTCTTGGTAGTCTGAAGGACTTACTGGCTTTCTGTCATGTTTGGCTTCTATGAAGAAGAAATAACTAACCATCTTCCCCCACCTTGCAAGTGTGTTCTGAAGTTAAATTCACTGTTAAGAAATTCATATTCTGAAGCTATGCAAGAAAATGCATGCATGGTGGTGAAAAGGTTCTTCCAATTTTAATACTGTAGCTGGCATATTGAAGGAACCAAAAATATATAGAAACTTGTGAGTGAACACTATTAGATAATGTTTGTTTTGAAGACATAAAAGTAATTATTTTTTTACTTTTCTAGCTGAAATATTTTCTCTATGAAATACTGAATTATCTTAATTCAGATTCTTGTAAATGAAAGTTCTATCTTTTGTACCTGAGAGGACTTTGTGTTTAAAAAATGAACAATGTTAGAAATGAAAAACAATGAAAATGTTACCCTAACACTGAAATTATTTAAATTTGAACAACATTTTAAGCAGACCTCACATAAGACTTTTGATCTTTTTGGTAGCCTAAAAAATCTGAGATCTGACAGGGGAGAATGACATGGTTGTATTGTTTAGACACAACTGAAAAATGAATGTTGTTGCCTGTGCCCAACCATTGGAAAAGTCACAATTCTGTCTTTAGATGCCTTGATTTTACTGGTCTTGTCATAATTATTTTCCTAGGAAAATGAAGTGTAGGTCTTAGGAATCTATACCAGCAATCTCTAGAAGCAGCAATACCATCTAGGTAAATAATATTGACACTTTTGGGGCCAAAGAGATTCTCAAGCTGCCACAGGAGTCTCCTGCTTGATTTTGCTCTGACCCTGATTCCAACACTTTTTACCATGGAGCTCAGCCTGGTCTGACCTCAGAGCTGATCCTCTTTTGAACAGGAGGCTGGTCAGGAGCCCTTCCCTGGGCCCTGAACACTTAGAAGATGGGATGAGCATTGACTAAATGTGTATTTCCAAAAGCCAGTCTAATAAAAATTCTGTATGCCCTCACAAATTTCAAGATGGAGCTTGCAAGAACTTTTCAAAAGAAGGTCACAAGAGAATCTTTACAAAGGCAAAACAATATTTTGCTGCAGCTATGATAGCAGAAATTACAAAATTGTTCTGGATATTTTAAAAAGAGAGAACCTGAGGTAAACACTAGTCAAAGAGACAGGTATTTTTCCAAGTTACAAATTACTGTAAACAAAATCTTACCCTAGGAAGTCAAAGGCAATTTTAGTAATAAACAGCAACATCAGCCCAAGTTTTAGTAAATGTTTAGGATGTGACAGCTAGGCAAAAATCCTAATTGGAAGCTGCTGCCAGTGGGTTTCAAAAGTATGAGATAATTCACACAATCTGTATTCTTCAGTGGTGCCAAATTCAGTAGGGTTTTCTTATGTTAAGCCTAGTCTCTTATATTTGGTTTATTTACTCATTTTTATTCCATATATTATCTGTACAATTTGCCATATTTTTCATTTAAGCCTGCTCACAATGAGACCTTGATGACTGGGAAGATTACCAGTGACTCAGAGAGAAAATGAACTTGATCTTTAGGAGCGAAGTGTCAGAAATGAGAGTCTGAATAAAAAGCAAAGGGTTAAGTAAAGTGTGGTTCCTAATACTAATACACTTCTGACCTGGTAAAACTTTAGGAGATGCAGTCAGGAAGCCATTTGAAATGTGTAACCACAGGAACTTTGCTGTGATTGCAGCTTGATAAATTCAGTAAATACTTTTATAAGTGTTCTTATATAATGTTCCACTCATTAGTTATCTTCCTAATTAATGGCTACTGAGTATCTATGCATGCACCACAGTGCAGGAAATCCCCAGGCAAGCATGGTGAACAGGGAATACTCTTTTCATAAACCCTTATTGAAATGACCATCAAAGACAAAAAAACCCAAAACATCAAAGTATAAAGGATTTTTGATTTTTTTCTGTAAATTGAAAATACATTTTTATGGTCTGGAAAGGACAATATTGTTTTTCTTTGGGTTCTTATTTCCCTTAATACTTAATGTGATGGAAAAGTATTTAAATTACTTGTTTTCCACTGTTCACAGATTGTAACTTTTTGATATGTGTACAGGCCATTATTTTTAGAATCCACTATTATAATTGTTTATTTGCATCCTTTGTGTGTCATGTACTTGAAATAGGTTGGATGAGTCTCAGATTCTGAGATCCTTGTTCTATTTTGCATCTTGCCAAGAACACCATATTTTGGTAGGGCCCTCTCCTTTGCTTCTTGATGCTGCTATCAGGTTCAGCTCTGCAGCATTAAAAGGAACAGTAATGTCCCAATTTCTCTGCCGCATCAACACGTTCATGATGATGGATTTGGATGGTGAGCTTTCATTGTGTTAAGATGTGGGTCTCCCATAGTTTTATAATATTAAAACAGAAATAACATTAGTAATCTTTAAATATATGTGAGGCTTTTCCTCCAGCATCTCTCTGTATGCATGATTTCCTCTTCATGTGTTATTAGTCTGATCATATTTGGTAACCTTGGGTCTCCCAGTCCCTTGTACTAACCTCTCTGATATGCAGAGTTGCTAAGCAAGATTCCTAGTGGTTAAAAATGACATTGTGAGTCAGTTAACACCTCTGGTTTTTTAAAGGAAAGATCCAGGAAATTTTGTCTTTATGTGGTCTTTGTGATTATCTTGTTTATGAAACCCTTTTTATACAAAATGGCAATATCTGAAAAATCCCAGTGATACTTGACTGTCTTAGCACATTAGCACCATTTAAAAATCTTTACCTTGGCTTGATATGAACCTCATACTCACCTTAAAAAGTCACAGATACTAGAAACAGGCCTTGTATAGCTGTGCTCCAAATGGTTGGCTGATGTGCTCCATCACCTCTATCACCTTGGACTTGTGTAAGTTTTCTCTATTTTTTTTTTCAGGGATTACAGTTTCTCAGGCATATTGTATTACTGTCTTAGATACAGAGAGGGTTTTTTTTTCCTGCAAAAACAGTCCAAAGATGCATTTGCAGTTGATTTTTGAGTAGTGGCTGGTAAAGTACTTCAGCTTAAATAACTGTTACACATTTTCATCATTCTCAAGTTGGAAGTGGCTATTAAGTGGCTATTAACTGATGAATTATTTGCATGTTTCTGTAAATCTACTTATAATAGGAACATGTCAGAAAAGAGCACTCCTTTTCCTATATTTGCAATCAAACATATGAATAGATTCTGGAAAGTTCCTTTTCCTTCAGTAGGGCTTATATACTCACATTATAATATATACATTATTTTGGTAAGACTTTAATCCAAGCAAGTACTGTATAATTTACTGTGCCGTCAAATTCTGCTGCCAGCACCTTTCAAAAATTTGGTTTTATTTTTTTCATACAGCTAACAGAGATTTTAGTAAACTGCCATGTATATCGGCTCTTTTCTGCTTGGTCCTTGATATGTCAGACAGAGCTTTATCCTTGACTGTAAATTAGTGCAGTCTTGAAACTCACAGTGATTCCCTGCACCATTCAGCAAAGTGATTACTACAGCTTTTCAGAAGAGGGTTCAGCGTGAGATTGCATGTGGGAATAAATGAAGGAAGGGGATAGAAGGAACACCAAAGCTCTCTCTAGCAAGATCTCACACTTTTGCTTTCTGGGAAGTTAGTTCCATTTAAAGATGAGTAAATGAATAATCATATGGTGCCCCAGCATCTTGGATAAACTTGTGTGGGTGATCTATGTGTTTTAAATTCATTTCACTAAACATATGTAACTGGTAACATGCACACATTCCATACTCACTCCAGACTGTTTTAATGTTTCTTTCAGGAATCTCTTACTCCCAAGCATGCTTTCTATTTGATTTCACATTTCAGTGACTCGATTTAAGTTCCTGTGTAGTACCTTACAACATAATGTAATGCTTCTTAAGTCTGGGCAGGGCACAGTAGATCCTTACATGTTGCAAATTTTTCCTCTTCTCAGAGGGTGTATTTATCTTCCTGTCCCTAGAATTCCCACTGAGAAAACTTAAATATACCAAGGTTTACATTCACTAGTTCTGGATTTAGTTTTTGTAATCTGTGTTCTTCTTCAGATTAAAAGTACAAGGCTTTGCCTCCTTAACACAGTAATTAGATGTTTGGTTAGTCTTTTCAAACTCCTGGCAGCCTCCATGAAAAAATTTTGGTTTTCTGACAGGACCATAGACACCTCTGAGACAGTGAATTCATCACTGTCCCCTGAAAAGCAACAGAAGTAAATTAGTCAGGCTCTTTCATGTACAAATAAGCTTTGAAAGATCCAGCTGAAAGAGAGAATGGAAATGATTAGGTTGGCTCACTCTGGAGGAATATAAAGACCTAGGACTGGAAGAAATATGCACATCTCTGAAAGATCTGGATGTGCAACTATGGAATGTGCAAAGGAGAAATTCATGAAATTAATTTGGTTTTGATCCACTACCTCACTTGTCTTTTTTTTTAGTTTGCTTCCTTTTGTATGCTGTGACAACTTTCACTGGATGTCTCTAAGTGTCACAAACTGTCTTTGAATTTTATTTCATAAGGGAACAAAAATGCTGGAGAGAGTTACATTCTCTTAATTTGCTGTATGTGTCATATATTTTAAATATAGCATCACTTTATGGATATTCTACCTGTTACTGCTGTCCTTTCACATCTAAATCTTTTAAAATGGATTATGGCTTATACTGTGAGTTTCCTCAGTCATGTATTTTAAGGTTATTAGTCCAGCACATAGTCACTTACAGCTACATGCTGTCTTTCTAATCTTCAGTTACCTGTGCTAAGATTTTAGTAACTCATCCTACAGGTCACATTCATGAAAGTGGGACACTTATTCCTGTAAGGTTATTCTTCTATTTTCAACCTTAGGGGATGGTATTTTTATCACTGATCTTTTACAAAGACTGGGTTGTTTTTTGACATTTAATCATCCTGACACTGCCCAATAAACCTTTACTCCCTTCTTTCCCTTTTTGTGTGTCTGGTTGGTATTTTTCATGATGCTACAAGTAACACTGACCTGGATTCTTCTCTTGGCTTTTTAAGACAGCACGTTCTTCTAAATTCAGACTTCTTGCTGGTTTTATCACCTCAGTTTTATTCTTTTTTACTTCAAGAACTGATGTAGTTCTTCAGGATGACGATAGACATTTTCTCAAGATAATATCATTGCACGTCTCTTCTTCTACACATATTTGCACCAGCAGAGTATCCCCTAGATAACCTAAGCATATATTCTCCACAAAGGAAATTTTCTGCACATGGGAAAGAAAGTTTTGAGTTTTGAATTCTTGATTGGGTCCAAAGAGCAGACTATCAGTAGCCATTGTAATCTGGCCCTGTGTCTCTTTAGTGTCTTCAAATACCAATTTCCTGCGCTGTGCTGCCCCATGGCTCTGGGTTGTCCTGAACAGAGACAGACCAGACAGCAGGTTAATGCTGAGTGCAGCTGTATGCTAGGAGCTGATACCGTCCTGGTGTATGTTTTCACCTTCATGGTAACAAGCTTTTGGAGTTCTAAAGTTAAAATAAATCCAAATTTTTATTTAGACAGAAGTCCTGATGCAATTTCTTCCAGTACATGGTACTATAACTCTTTTAGTTTCAGCTGCTTCTCATTGACTCTACTCCAAGCAAGGTGAGAAGTCAGGTTACATGTTGAATACAAAGTTAAAATGGTTGCACAGATCATGGGAATTTTTCATCTCCCAGTATTTTTGAATGAGAACTGACTGTGTAATTATTGCAGAGTTGTTTGAATCCAACTGGATTCACATTTCCACAGCTGTTCCCTGTCGATTATGTCACATCCATGAAGCTTGGTCAATGTACCCAGTGCAGCTCTGTTGCATGTGGATGCTGAGGAGATTGCTGATGTGGTGGCAATTGTTTTATCTGCTGGGGATAAGGCATCTACTTGCAACCAAGGTCCAAGTGTCTCTGCAGCTATAGCTGTATGCAAAATGATATGCTTCTATTACATTTAATCCCATGCTGGCAAGCCTATTCCCTCTTGGTGTTTGGATGGGCCACATTAATAAGGACATCAGATAAGTATATTACTTAGCAGGCAAGCAGAGACATCATTGGGAAGCAGCAGACACAGGTTCTGAAACCATCCCTCCCATTTTCATGGTTACCTTAATCCAGCTCACCTGCTTCATCCCAAAGAATGGGAGTGTTTACACTTTCTCTCTGTGCTGGGCTAGGGAAGGCTAGTCAGTTGGCAACTAAAAGCCAGAAAATAAATGATGAAACTTCTGTTTGTTACCTCTTCTCTATCAGAGCTACTTTTTCCTATGAAATTTCACTGTATAAAAAGTATAAAAAGAGGGGGATCCAGATTTGCTCTTTTCTGAGACTAACATGCTTTCTGCTCAGAACTCATGGTTTCAATTTAATGGTCTTAGGCCATACACTTTGTTATTTTACTCTCAAAGAGCCAGTACATAAATTTCTTGGCTTTTCTTTTCTTTTAGAAACAGAAGTTGATCTCACCCTAAATATTCTTTTACAGGAGTCACAAAAAAACCCATTAAATATTTTAGTACTGCTCTATGTATTCTCATTTGCCTTCTAAAAGCACTTCAGAGTTTGACTCATTTTCCACCATTCTGCAATCCTCTAGCTCTTTGTACAAATCTCCTTCCAGTTTGCTTTCAGGGTAAAGGAGTTTCTCTCCCCTCTTCTCTCCTCCCCCATCACTAATACATAGTCACAGAATATGCTGAGTTGGAAGGGACTCACAAGGCTCATTGCATCCAACTCTTGGCCCTGCACAGCACCATCCCCAAGAGTCACACCCTGTGCCTGAGAGCAGTGTCTGAACACTTCTTGAACTCTGTCAGGCTTGGTGCTGTGACCACTGCCCTGGGGAGCCTGGGCCAGTGCCCAACCACCCTCTGGGTGAAGAACCTTTTTCTGATATCCAACCTAGACCCCCCCTGACACAGCTTCAGGCCATTTCCTTGGGTCCTGTTGAGGGTCACCAGAGTGAAGAGATCAGTGCCTGCCACTCCTCTTCTCCTCATGAGGAAGTTGCAGGCTGCAATGAGGTTTCCCCTCAGTCTCCTTTTCTCCAGGCTGAACAGACAAAGTGACCTCAGCCACTTCTCATACAGTTTCACCTCCAAACCCTTAACCATCCTTGTGGCCCTCTTTTGGACACTCTCTAATAGCTCTATATCTTTCCTATACTGTGGTGCCAAAGGTGGCCCCAGGACTTGGGGCGAGGCCACACAAATCCAGATTAGAGTGGGACAATCACCTCCCTCACCTGGCTGGCAATGCTTTGCCTGATGCTTTTTATTAATCAGAAAATCATTGTAATGGCTTCAAGCTTCCCATAAAATATGTTCCCAAGTTAGTGTAAGATGAGCAAAGCACAATTTCACAAGTCACTGTCCTCGTGCATCCACTAAATGGCATTATGCATACAGTCTGTACCTCTAGGCTTCCAAAATTTTAATATTCTAGAACTCCTGTCATACTATCATTGTATCACTTTATATGCAGAAACAGGTTTTTTTTTTTTTCTATTTTCCTCCTGTTTAAGGAGGTCTGATCTTGGTTTTTGAGATAAACTAGATTTCAACTATTGGTAGACAAATCTAGAGATGGAGCTCACACATCCATCAGAAGAATACATATCTTCTAGACTTGCTTGTGAATAACCTTTTATCTGTTTAAATGGCATTTTCCACCAGCCCATTTAGTTACGGATGTCTGGAACTTGGCAGGTTGTGTGTTGAAATCCATAATCCAGTTCTGCCTATCAGGTGGTAGACCGGGATAAGATCTATCAATTTCTAGGACATATCTAGCAAATACGGATTTAATTCTTCCCATGAAAAAATTGGAACAAATTTCTCCATGCAGCCTTATAGTAACACAAATAATAGTCCAACAATATAGTTTCTGAGACAGATTATTTTATTCTGGTTCCCATATGCAATAACACACCTTTATTTTTGACAATTCATCTTGTCTCTATCAGTGTGTTTCCAGGTTCATGCTATATTTTCAAACAGTGTAATTGCAATGGTAAAACTCCATTTTATTTTGCAGTTTTACTTAACCAGTGACACCTCTGCTGTGAACACAAATGTTATGTGATTATGTTTTGCTATTGCCAACTTTCTGTAAGTGAATATGTAAAACTTCTTTCACCTACCCTCTTCCTCTGCTAAAGCATAGGGACATTCTGATTTCATCAGTGCTCTGTATTCAGACTATTCTGTAAGCATCCTTCAGCAATTTTCCAAAGCACCTGAAAATTCCTAGGTCTCTGTACTGTTACCAAAATACTTAACAGGAACTTTATTAACCCTGTGAGCTTTGAAAGTGTCTGTCCAAGCTTGAATACCATTGTGCACTCTTCTTTCTAAGTGCTTGACAGCTACTAATAAAGATTGTCAAGCTTGGCATGAATTTTCCCACAGATTTTACCATCCCTCCCACTTTGCACACTCATTTGTCTTTTCATCTTAGAAGTCTAGAATAGCTGGGAATTGACGGCCTTCTTTCAAAGATTTCTGGAGCCTGAAGCTTTGAATTTGTTGTATAATTTGGGTCCTATTTCATAGTCCTGTCAAGCACACTTTTTAGTCTTTTGTGATGTTCTGTTGCTGTAGTCTCCAAAGTCAGAACACCATTTCTGTGCATTTCAATAGATTCATCTCCTTCAAGAAATATGTAGCACTTAGTGAAAATTCTCAGGAATATGTTTTAAGCCAAAGGAAGCCTGTGAAAATACTACCTCCTGTACAGTGCATTGGAAGTGGCTTGCCTTGATTTCCTCTTATATGGGGAGATTTTTAAAAGTGAAGCAGATATACATTTAAGTTAGTGAAAGATTAATGCATCACTTCATGGAGCCTTTTTTCAATCTACTTAGTTTTCTTAGATCTGAACACAAACAATAGTGCAGATTTTCTTTCAATGTTAGTGGTACATATTGAGAAGCCGTTTCTAATATCTCTCATCAGTTGTTAAATAATTGTTGAGTTTCTGTTTCCAGGTTGGAGATCTGTAAATGAACAGGATCTATGTCCTGTGTACACATACCATTAAGGACAGCTGGTCCCTTTCTGGACTCTTTTACAACATACAGCCTCTGCATCTCAAGCTGGGTTCAGCATGTTTTAATTTGAGTTTGGGCTAAAATATCTGTTCCCACTGATTGCAATTAAATTGTTTTAATTTCTGTTTTCAATTGAAGTCTCCTACTTTAGCTTCCCATTAAAAGGTCTCAATTGTGCTGAAATTTCCACTATGTATTTTTGGTTTTGATTCAGTTTTTTGGAGTGCCTCTTATATTCTACTCTTACAAACTGGCCCAAGGATTCTGTCCCATTAAAAAGTCTGTACAAGCACCTTCAAGGTTTCCTACCAGACCTTGGGAACAAATGCAAATTTAGAAAGCAGCAGGACTGGGTATGCCTCAGGCAAGCCTTGGAACCACGCACATAAGAATAACCCAGACAAAAGCCCTATCAGATGGCCAGCACAAGTTCCAAAAGACACACTGACAAGACACTGTAGATTAGGCCTATAATATATTGGAGTTCCACTGATTTAGCCCCCTGCTACACACACATCAGCCTAGCAGCCAACCCCTCAGAACTGGAGATGCCAGTGGTCAGTCATAGGAGGCCAGCATAACCAGTGCCCTGTGCTTAGTGCCATAATAACACTTTAGTAGCTGTCACACATGGCTGCTGCTTACTTGGTCTGGCACACCTTGCCAGCCTCACAATAGAAGCCAGAACAGCCAGGTGTACTCTGGTTTTGTTGCCATTCATAAAGGGACTGTGTTGTCCACAGCCAGGCATGCACAAGGGCACAAACTCTTAGCTAGAGATAAGGTAAACAAGAATGGACTTAGCTGGATAATCACTTTGCCCAAGATTGTCTCCCTTTGCACTACCTTCTGACCTTCTCCCAGTTTCTCCTAACCTCTGAGCTGTGCTGCCTAAGTGCTGTGAAAAGGCCAGGTAGCCCACGACCCCACAAACCCCCACACCTTGCTTTCCATCTCTCTCAGGAGAGAGACATGGACTGTGAGTGAGAGAGTCTGGGCTTCCTCCTGAGCACAGCACTGCCCTAATGGGTTATTTTCATCTCTGGGATCAAAGTTCTGAAGCGGAAGTATTCGAAATTATTTTTTGAGGCCATTAACTCTAGCAAAGACCAGGATCCACAAACTTCAGGCATTTAAGGTAGTGATCTCCTAGCTCCCATGTGCAATACGTCTTCAACCAGGTATGCCAAAGTTCTAAGATATAAAAGTTCAGATCATTTTCATCTTCCCCTAGCCATTCCCCTATGAACCCAGACCTTTCTGCATCATGGTGAGAGTTTAATGTATATTTTGAGTTGGCAGAAATGGGAACTGAGCTGGGTTAAAGACTGCAGCTTTGGCTGTGGCACGCTGTGCCACATGCACTGCCAGAGATAATGTCCTGTAGCTCCTCTTTCCACCTCCCATGTGAGAGCAAATCCACTTGAACGCAGGAGAGCCATGGCAGCATGTGTGCTGGCACTCCTTTAGACATGGTGACTTTTCCTGCCCAGTCCAAGACAGGTACTGGGAAAGCTAACAGGAGCAGAGCTGAGCTGCGTGGTGAGGTCTTTGTGTAGCTGGGAAACACAGGGTCTGTAAGGAAAGAAATTACTACAGTAAATAGGTAACCAGTGTTTGATGCTTTTCATTAAGTAAAGGTGCGTAGGAATATGTATTCAAACACATATATAACCATATAGAGAAATAGCAATATGAAAATTGTTAGGTTCCCTAAAGGCTAAAATGGATTTACAAAATTGTTTACTGAAAGTAAGCAATGCTTCTACAACTGTTGTGTGCTCAGGATTCTCATCCCCTCAAGTAGTAAATAATATACATATGCCTGAGGATTAAATCAGATATGTATTAGAAGCACTGCTTCTGATTTGCATTATTTCCAATTATATACTGAAATTCCAAAGATAGGTCTTTTTTTCTTTTTCTTCTAGGAACTTGCAATATGAATTACAGGAACAACTCTTTCAAAATTTATTTAAGCAATGCATATCAACAAGATGCTGTTCTTATTATAAAGAATAATATGATTTTTTCAGCCTGGCTATTTGAGCATTCCTGTTTTCTGCCAAGTGGAAGGATATAACAGAAAGCCAAACAAGAACAATGTGTGAATAAAAGAAATAATAACATATATAAAAGGAGATAGCTGGATTATTAAGAGAAATCGGAGAGGCTTTTTTCTCAACTACAGTGAGAAAAAATAAATAGCAGGAAGGAAGTAAACTCATTAATAAAGATAGGAAATAATGAGTTTAAAATGACTAAACTAGCTGCTGCTTAAATCTTTCTCAAGACAAATGAAGATGAGACACAGAGGCTTCTAAAAAGTGTTGAAAGACATTGCAAACATAGCTGCTGATATATGAGAAAGAAATCAAATATAGAAATGAACAAGGAGCAAATAATGCCAAGGATGTAAACAGGCAGAAGAAAGATTCAAATTTCTACTTTTCTTGTAAAGAAACTAGTCTAAAAGCATAGTGAAGAAGATTGTTATAGGTATGAAATTCTGGAAAGTACATGTAAAATGGGGGGATGAAACGAATTCTGTGTGTACTTCTATGTAGGTGGGAATTTTGAAATTAGAAGTAAATTTTCAGCATAAACTTTCCATCATGCAGCAGTAAGCAAGTCCCAGTAATCTGAAGTGTAAATCCAATCACTAATAATATTTCCATCTCCTTTTATTTTCTTTCATCTTATTTTAGGTATCAGATCTCAGATGCACTTTTGGTCCCAAAGGCTTTTTGAATCACAAGCAAATAAACCTTTTGTTTTCTTTTCAGCTTGGGAAAAGAAATAATTTTGTGATTTACTATTTTTTAACTCTATCCCAGACATTCTTGGGATGTTGGAAGCTGTTTTCCTTCTGCAATGCCAGGGTAGCAGGGGCTGTTTCAGATGCATTCCCCAAAGGAGTAGATATTAAAATGTTGAATAATTAGGGATTTAGTATTGCACTAAGGAGTAGCTGGTGTCCTGCCTTTCTGGGCTACAAAACACTCATGATGTCATGTAGGACCAGTCTAAGAACTCAAGAAGCTTTGTACTATAAAGATGCAAAGTTAAGATGGATTTTGAATGACCTGATATTGCCACTGCAGTGCTGTGCAGCAGGTATACCTTGCATTAATATTTTCCAATATTTTCCAGTATTTGTGAATACATTTTCTGGGAAATTAACTTGAACAAACTGTGGAATGAAACACCCTGGTTTCTCCTAGACCTAGTGTTATGTGTGAACTTAGCTTACTAAATATACTTCTCTGTCCTTGGAGGGGTGGGAAAGAGCAGCTTTTTTAAAATTTTTTAAAATTATTTTGTATTATTATTCAATTTTAGTTACTGAAGGCATGCATCAACACAAAATCTTCATTTTCACTTAATATAAAGCAATTGCTTAACTCTTACAATTTCAAAGAAAGCCTCAATGAATGAAATATGTAAGCAATGACAGCTCTAAGAAATCTCTCCAAGTACTGTGTATTGTAATATGTCTTAATTTTTAGACAACTTACAATTTTATAGCCCGTGATCATCAGTTATTTGGTTTTTGGTTATGCAAAAGTCACAGGGACAAGCTGCTTGAAGAAGATGTGAACAGTCAACAAGAAATGCTTCAACACTGCAACCCTTCTGATGAAGAATCTTGGATTTGGGTACTCTGCTTTAGTTGGGGCACAGAATAAATTACAGTTGTATGATAGGTAGTTTTCCTCACCTCTTTTTCTGAGGCAGTAAAAAGAGCTAATTTTTCTTGGTATTGTTTTTTCCCCTCTATAAATGAGAAAACAGAAGGTACTTTGCAAAGCAGCTAATGACCAGTGTGGGCTGATGTTAGTTGGTTTATGGTGATGAGATGGTATGTGGTAAAGGTGATGTCAGAGAGGAGAATGGAGCAGCAGTATCTATTTCCATTATTGTTGAATGGGCTCATTGGCTTCAAATAAGCTTCTGTTTCAACCAAGCCTGGTTAATTAAACTTGTGATTTCATGAAAAAAAAAAAAGAAGAAGAAGAAACGGAATCTGTCCCTACTGAGCTTCAAGAGTTTTTATTTTTATTTTCTTTTAAGAGAAAAAAACTTTTTACAGGGAAGGTTGTCAAATGCATACTGTTATGAGCTTCTCTAAGGATCTCCTGAATATAGCATTTTAAAAGGTTGTCTTGTTAAACCAATTCCCATCACACACTTTTATGTCAAACCTGCCCTGAAAAATAATCCTTGCTATTTCTGGACATTGGTTAGACAGGCACATGACAAAATCATTCCTCTGCTTTCTTTGGATATTAGACAACACAGACCTAAGCTAGAACTAGAACTCATTGATGTCCACAGCTTTTGAGTCCTAAGGTAGATACATGCCAAGGCAGTAAAAACCAACCTAGTAAACCTTAATTTCATTGTCTATTAGTTCAATTCTTTTTTTCCCCATAATTCATTACTACCTTCCTGTTTTCTTGGCTGGCAGAATTATATGGCACACATATATAGAGGTACATATACATGACTAGAATATGACAGAATGTTATCTTTATTTGGGAATGATATTTTACTTCTACCATCAAGATACAGTTTCTGTTTCCCTTCTATTTTCTATGCAAAAATATAGGTTTGTATTGGTTTGAAGACAAACCAGTAGGAGTAGGACTGAAATTAATAGAAAAAATAATAGAAAAAATCAAAAAATTTATTATTTTTAATAGAAAAAATTAAAAATAAGCAAAATAATATAAGGACAAAGCACAGACAAAGTCAGATACAACCTGATACCCTATTAGGGTGGTGACAGCAGTCTGAATGAAGTGATGATCTGATGGAAGGTCTGGTCTCCAGCTGAAGGTCCGTGGTGGCTCTTGTCCTCTGGTCACCCAGCAGACAGGGCTAAGGCCAGGCAGTTCTAAGGGTAGCTTTTATCCAGGTGGGAATGCCCAGCTCCCCCCTCCTGGGTAGAGCATCTCACAATAGGATGAGATAAGTCCATGAGTCATGTGGTGGTTTCTTGATGGCCCATTGTCTGTTATCAGGGGTGGGTCATTAGCAGGTGATAACAGCTAATGGCCCACAGCTGGTGGTAATAGAATACTTAAATGCATCTGTTGTAACCTAGGACAAGATTGCAAGTCATAACTGAATTCACAGTAAAAGTGTTACTGTGTTCTACCACTTACATTTTAGTTCAAGCATTTCCATGACAAATTCTGGCTCAAGTTCTAATTTTGCTAAATAGATGTATTTATTTTTTAAAAATTGTTATTTGGAACACAGACATGCATTTATATATTATCAGTGTTTATGTGTCGTATAGTGCAGTTAAACCTGATGCTGATGGAAATAAATAACATTGTTGTAGTCCTTTCATTTTTTGTACTGGGTCAAACTTCCAGGGATAGTTCTGTTCTTCCTCTGCCAAAACTGTGTAGTTCCCACTAACACAATGCCAGTCTTTCACAGCTGATTCTTTTTAACTGATGTGCCATCCTTGTACTTAGTAGTGTTTCAGCAGGGATTAAAATGTACTTTTCAGTGTGCAGTCTCTGGCTATGCAAGTGGAGATATTGCCTCTCATGCACAAAATAGTGGCTGAGAAGTTTTTATGTTCCTCCATCACTTAAATCAGAGCAGTATATAGAGGCTATGATGGAATGAAGTCCCATTATCTAGACAGTGTGAAAGGGTGAAGGCTGTGTAGTGTAGGAAGGTAGAATAACCAGGGAGATAACAGACAAGCAGATGGGAAAGAGAAAAGGGTGGGGTGGCAAAGGATTTCTTGGCCATAGTGGGGGTCACTATCCAGGACAGAGTGCATGGCCCTCTATCCCAACAAGGAAGATGTAGAGGGCAGGTGTGGCAAGGTGAAAACTGATTGGCAAATAGAGTTAATTTCCATTCATGTAAATTCACTTTTAGCTTTTATCTGTGGGTTCTATACAGATGATACATAGGCTTCACATCTGCACAGCTCTCCCACCTCCTTCTTCTTCCCTCAATAACAACTGCAGGGGGAAGTTCACTGCAAATTTTAAAAAGTATATGACTCTAATTAATTAGTAAACAATTTTTGATTTTAAATACTGTTTCATTTCCTGAATATTTACATTTTTACTCCATTTAAAATAAAACCATAACATGTTATTTCATAAAGATACTGTATCAATTTTTTCTGTTCTTTCCATCAGCATTGTTTCCTAAGTATTGTCAAATGGGGCATTAGGTTAAATATTTTTCCTTTCTTACAGCTGGAAATAGGATTAATATGTATTGGATGGATCATGAACTGTTATATATCAAATGACTGTCCTGTAGTAATTTACTATTTTTCCTTTCCCTCTCTCCCTTCTCTCTTTTAATGTCACTCAGAAAATTATTGCATTGCCAGTGGTTTTATATATCTGTATTTATACATTCTTCCTAAAAACCCTTGAAACACTGACATGTCTGCATTCTTTCCCAACAGTTGTGTACTCTGCCTGCTATGGACTTTCTGAAAAGCACCATGATGGAAGTGACCTTGATACTATCCTCATATTCCTTCATTTCCCTACCTGACCAATGTTTACTAATCCTGAGAACTCTCATTTACTTCCTTTTGTATCCCTCAGATAAGCAAATGTTACCGGACCACAGTTAGAGGATCCAGAATCAAGCCCATGGTACTCACCAGGGATGAGTCATTTGCTCCACGTAGAATTGCTGGTCCCTCAAGGCTCAGGCTGCTATAGGAATGTCCTTTGTGTCCACTCCTCTTGACTGGGCACATTAAAATTCCCCATGCTTTAGTTCTCACTGGGATGGGAAAGAAGGAGTTTTAATGCATCAGAAATCAACTAGAGAGGAAAGTACAGGACTAAGCACAGGTAGCCACGAGTAGAAGGTTAAAGGGAACTTGGAAAACTCAAACATTTGTCCTTTCTAAGACAGTGGGGAGCAGCTGAAAGCACTCTACCTGTTTGGCTTTTAATCACATGCCAGGTTTCTCTCGAGGTAGTACCAGCTGTGCAATCTTCCTTTACTTACAGCTCACAGTACATAATACAGAACATCTAGAGCTCTTTATCTGGCTCTCTCCACCTCCAACCATTTGTCTTCCTTTATCCCTTCTACCTTTTTGTGAGGAACAGTCCTGGAATTCAGAGTTTCAGACTACTGTTCTTACATTTGTCCCACAAGAGTATTTTTATTGAAAAGGCTGTTTTCCTTTTCCCCCCCACATTTTTCTTTTTAGGGTTTTGTTATTCTTGTTGCTGTTGTTCTCTTTGGGAATTGTTTTCTTCGTTTTCTTTTAACTTGCATGTGACTTACCTTAAATTCTGTAGGTTTTGTTGGTATTTAAATGGATGAATATAAGAACGCATTTTTTGTTTTGAATGCTTCCCCAGAAGCAACAGTTTTTTCTCTGATTTTCATGTATAAACATGGATTTAAACCCCAGCTTTCAGAGCTTGTTGACACAGGTAGAGTAGATTTTTGTGAGTGGTTTCTTTGAGCTTGATACAAAACCTTTTGCATACAATTCAGCCATAGAGTAAAAGGAAATAACAACACTGGAGACTTGTCACCTTCTCCATGGTTTTGAATTTCCTTTTCTTTCTTACCTTCAGGAAATGGCAGTGGTCCAGTTTGTTGTCACAAGAGTCATTCTCTCTTCTGCCTGCACATGTTGCATGTTTGTGATGACTACAGCAGTTGTATGGGCAGAAACATTAGGAAGGCAGTTTTTCAAAAAGCTGAAAATAGGAGAGATGCTTCTGTTGTGGCATCAATCAGCTCTTCTATTGACACCCAGCCCACTGACCTCAACCCTTGGCTGAACCTGGCTACAGCACTTGGGTGTCCCTGGTTCACCCCGCCTGGGCACACCAGACTGAGCCCTGTTTGGCAAGGCTCTGCCCAGGTCTTCCCCTCAGTTCCTGCCTCCCCAGCCCTCAAGGAGTAGCTGGCCCATGCATCATCCTGACAGCAGGCTTTAGTTGATTTCATTTGGCTTTTACTCTTCCACCTTTCTGTGTCCAAAACCACAGCATTTTTACTCAAGACAAGCTTCTGCACATTGCCTTTCAGATTTTCTTTGCATATCCCAATACTGCATGAAGCAATTGACAAGTATGTATTTTCTGTTGGTCCATGCACATTCTTCTTCTGTGGCTAGATTCCTGAAAGGAAAAGGAAAGAATTCTGTCTCACTGCACCATGTAGGAGGAAAGTCAAGTTAGCCTTTCACAGTTGTGCTTTTGCTCAAAAGCCAGACAAAATCAGGTTGTATTTTTAAAAAGCTTGCTTCAGTTTTCCATTAGTAAGTTGTAACATCATCACTAATTAATAGAATTTGATCCTAGGAACACTTCGATTGCTCTGAGGTCAATAGATTAATGAAATATAGAAGAAGTTTTTCCTTCCTAAATAAAAGCGTAAAATTTAATTTATAGTGGCAGATTTGCTGTCTCCCTAGTTACATGACTTGTACTTTCACTAATGATCCCAAGAAAATTACAGGAATGAGACAAATTACTTAAAGGGAGATTGCATGCACCATATATCTTCCTAAGCTATAAGATCTCCAGGGATCTCTTCCAACTTGAATTATTCTGTGACTGCATAAATAAAGAGTACAAACATAGTTTCTACATCAGAAGCAAAGCCTCCATCTTTTTCTGGGACAGATGATCATTAAGACAAATCTCCATCAGGAAAATATCTGATATGAGAAAAGATATTCATACATATTGCCTGAAAGAAATCTTCCAATTCATGTACCACTTGGGACTTAGTAGGAAAAAAGATGCCTTCACAATTTCCAGTACAGAACTAACAAGGATAAATATTTGTTTTGTTCACTTTGAAATTAATCTGATTATATCGTGCATTAATTTGGTGATTTGGTAAATTAGATATTTTGAAGAGTGGAGGCCTTCTGAGTTGTTACTTTGATGTATTTTGGTATTTTATTTAGTCTAATGAAATATCAGTAGTTTACTCAATGTACATTTACTTAATTTCAGTTTGTCCATATAAAAAGTATATGGAGCTATTTTACTCCTGCAATTTTAAGCATATTTCAAGTACCTATAAGAATACATCTAGTGTGAGCAAGATTTTGGCAAATCGTTCTACTCTTTCTAAATGTACATCTGTGCACAATTTTTATTAATGTTTCTAACCAATAAGTGACTTTTCTCTCTTTTTTTCATAAAATATTCAATAAACATTTCTGATTACCATCACCCAGAATGAAACGTGTAACTTTCAGTAAATCTTCACTTGTGTTTACACTTGGATAAGTCTGCATAATAATAATTTTTTAAAAATAAAAAGGCTTCAATAGCTGCTTTTTCCAATCCCTGGATAGTCAGGAGGGTAGGCAGGTATTGCTGCATGCAAATTCAGTATTTAAGTATGCATCTCACCCTGGCTATTCCATGCCCCACAGGCTACAGACTTAGGTTACTGTGGGATGCAATCCTGTAACATTGTTCGGCATTCTAGCAGCAGCCTGTGGGAACCTTTCCTTATGTCAGTGAGTATCTGCCATCCCAGCTTTCTCAGAGATGCCAGCATGACACCTGGAAGGAATAACACTTGAACAATCTGAATGCTAAACTTGTGACCTAATCTTTAAATAAGTATATTTTAACAAGAGGGCGCATTCAGTGAGCAAGATATCTAATAATTTCCAGTTATATTCAGGACCCATTTGGTCTTAATATGGACCCGATACCTGAGACCTAAATGCCTAAAAGGTTGCTACTGTCCTACTCTAGCTCTGTTTGCTGCAGCAGAAATACTTAAGATATTGATGTCAGCAAGCTGGTGTTGAGCTAAATTTGATTTAGACAAGCATAGGACTGTGCTTAAATTTCTCATTTCGTAAGTGTATAGCTATAAGGATAGACACAACTTTAAGACTTCAGCAATTGCAGAAGGGTAAATCAGTAATGCTTTTGTATATTTTTAAATGCTTTCTAGCATTTGCTGCAGGTCAAGTGTAACAGAATTATCTGAAAAAAGTGGTTTATAAAAAAAATTTCAAGATACTACACCTGTTGAACATTCCACAATTGTTCGTGAAAAGACTGGCTAATTTTCAGGTGAATTCATTATTCAAATTATTCATTGGTTTCTTGGTTTGCTAGCAGTTCATGAGCTTTTCTTTACTGACACAATACAATGCTGTGCTAGTAGGTTACTGAAATGTAACAATTTTATTTATTCTGTGAAAGCCTTAAAGTATTACTTGATTCTCTCCCTAGAATAGTTTAGGTGCTTATGAGACTCACTAGCATAATATGTATTTGATATTTCCTATATCAATATGTTATTTCAAATGAATGACTCATAAATACTTGAGTGGAAATCATATTATTCATAAGTATTCACAGTAATCTGAATGTTCAATTATCCACAGAAAGTGAAAAAGAGGATGGCACCTAAGGACAAATTTAAAACAGTTTTGGCAGAAGCAGTTGTTTAGGGAAATATTCTTCTAATATATGATGACTTTGATTAATATCTCAATGAGTTTTGTGATTTTATCATGTGTTCAATAATACTTCATCTTTTGTTCTTAACTTCATTCAATCTGATTTTCAAAGCCCACGTTAGTGTGCCTTGATGTGGAATGGATAACCACTCTCACCTACAGCTGCCACTTCCTCTGCAGACACAGCTTCATTAAAGGGCTAGCAAAGCAAAAAGCTGTTCCTAAACAAATATGTATGTAAAGGTTCAGCTTTCCAGCATGAGTGGGGAAAAGGCATTCCAAAAAGCCTTATGCAGGTATGAGAAACAGTTTATTTGCAAACCACTAATGGCAAGTTAATGCAATATGTTTCCTGTACTAATATATACATATAGCTTTCCATGTATTTCCACACAGTTTCCCCTCCATATGTGATCTCTCTTTCCAGTCCTTCAGATCTGGCCCCAAGACTGTGATTGGCCAGAGTGAAGGTAGGAAGGATTCTGTTCCGCTTCATGCCTTTACATGGTTGCACAGAAGAGACCTCAGTCTGTAACTTTCAGACAGGTTGGAAGTCTTAGAAGGAATATTTCTTCCTAATTATCCTTCTTGAAAAGGGATTAGAGGTGGGCTTTTCATAGCAGGAATGACCATATCCTCGCTATCCATATTCTTTCTTTGGTGGAGACTTCTTGCACATATTTCAAAGCAAAGCAGCAGCAAGGTGATACAAAAAATCCACTGGAACTGGTACAGAGATGTAAGGCTAAACCTCTCTATTTTCAGATTTGTGTGTATTAATAAGATGTTAAACATCTTGGATTTGACTGCATGTGGCTGAAGCTTTGTCAGGGGAGGTTTAGGTTGGATATCAGGAAAAGGTTCTTCACCCAGAGGGTGGCTGGGCACTGGCACAGGCTCCCCCATGGCACCAAGCTTGACAGAGTTTAAGAAGCATTTGGACAACACTCTCAGGCACAGGGTGTGACTCTTGGGGTGTCCTGTGCAGGGCCAGGAGCTGGACTCAATGATCCTTGTGGGTCCCTTCCAATTCAGCATATTCTGTGATTCAGTATTTCTATGATATTGGAGCTCAGAAGCACCTTAGATGAGGCACAATGCTAAGATTAAAGTTTCCTGTTTGCATGTGTTCAAAATTAGATACTTTTCTCTACACACACACTTCCATTTGGAAAAGACACTGTGCTTTCACGATGCCTCGTGTTACGAATTTCAAACATGCAGAGCAAGGATTTAATCCACTTGTCAGTCTGTGGTGAAAGCATGTGTATCCCTTTTGAAAAATCAGCCATCACTTTAGAGAATAATGTATGGTTGCTGATTTTCGAAGATACGCAGCAAGATATACCCTTGAGAATGGTAAAACCTTTCCTGCATAAAAGCAGAAACTACATTTAAAACTGCCAAACCTATCAAGAATTTTCACAGTAAAGACTCTCCAAGATATTGCCTGCATGATAAATTGCATTATGCAAATTGCATGCAAATGTATGCACCACATATGATGATTAAAACCTTTGTAAATACATATTTGCAAAATACAATCCATCATGGTCCACAAGGTTATAATCTACATTTGTAAACGAACAGTGCAAAAACTTTGAACATTCATGCAGAAGTGAATGATAATAATTTGAAACAGTGAGCTATCATTTATCAACTTTAGGTTCTTTACAGAGTGTCATTCATTCAAAAAAAAAAAAATCCCTGATTGACTAAATAAAAATTTCAAGCTCTTACCAACATTTTTTGTTTGTGTGAAATATAAGAACTGATGTGCTACTGTGACTGTGAGCTTTCAGTAATCATGAATGGGAAGTGAAAAATATTGTATGCAATGTCATGGAGAAAAACCTGACAAGAAAAGAAATTTTACCATGAAATGTGATGAATCACTTGCAGGAAGTGGCCTTGGGAATTATTTTTAAACATCATATTTCAATTTCTCTCAGGAAATAGCACCTCCTGTAGGACAATAGAGTTGAAACCATAACGGGTACAGAGCTGTCTCCAACGGAGCAGGGTTAACTGGTAAATCACACCAGTCTCTTCCTCAGTCACACTGGTCCTCCTGAGAGACAACCATCCCCAGGCTTGACATGCTCTTCAGTCTGAGTCCATGGGCGGTTTACAGCCCACAGTGGCACTGTGTGAGTTCTCAGTCTAAAATCTGCACAGTCTAGCACCAAATGCTCCTCTTGTACCTCCTCTTGCGTGTGTGTGAGATCCTCAAGGCAGCAGTCTTCTTTTTACTTTTTAATTTCTATATCTTTCTCAGAAGGAGCCTCTGGGGTTTTCTTCTCATGTTTCCAATGTCCAGAATGATATTCCCATGCTTTCAGTTCATTTTAGTCAAGACTGACCTATGGAGGTAAGCGAACTGGAGAAATCTAAAGGCTGGAATTCGGGGTACATTTGATCCCAGCACAGTTTGTGGGAAAAGGAAACAGACAGGAATCCCACAGTACCTTGTGATGCTGGTTGAAAAAGACAGGGAGCTCGGGAAGGTGACAACACCTGCTCATCTCCATCCATACATGCAGGAGCCAAACTACTGGCCTACCTTGAGTCCTGTATTGAAGGAGGTGATTTTTCAACTCTATTCTCTTTTGTGAGACCTCATCTGGAATACTGAGTCCAGCTCTGGGTACCCAACATAAGAAGGGCTTGGACTTGTTGGAGCAAGTTCAGAAGAGACCACCAAGATGATCAGAGGTTAAATATAGGGAGGCTAAGATGGTCCTGTGAAGACAGGCTGAGAGTTGGGGTTATTAAACCTGGAGAAGACTTCAGAGGCTACAGCACCTTTCAGTACCTAAAGGGGGACTACAAGAAAATGTAGAGGAAATGTTTACAAGGGCATGTAGTGATAGGACAGGGAGGAATGGTTTTAAACTTTAAAAGGGTAGGATAAGATTAGATATTGGGAAGACATTATTCATTGTGAAAGTGGTGAGACACTGAAACAGGTTTTCCAGAGAACTGGGGGACGCCTCATCCCTGGAAGTGTTCCAGGCCAGGGTGGATGGGGCTTTGAGCAACCTAGAGAAGGGTGTCTCCATGACAGAGGAGTTGCAACTAAATGACTTTTAAAGTCCCTTCCAAACCAAGCCATTCTATGATTGTATGTTATCATCTATTTGTTTTCCTTTCAGCTGAGAAAATTTAGTGAACTTGATTCTTCTGGTTTTGAGGAGGTCAATCAGTTCTCAGCAGGCCTCGGGTTACAGACTGACAGTACACAGCCCTTCAGCCTGTTCTTGCCAGCAGTGACATACAGGCTTATCTGTAGCCATGGGATTAGTCTCCTAATATTGCTAGTTTTTATAACACAGATAAAAGTAAAATGATGCTTTTTAAAAATTCCTGGTTGGCAACTGAGGAAAGCTCTCCCACCCTTTGTTGCAAGCGTGTAATATGAATGAATTAGCTAAATAAGTAAGTGCAAAAAATGGTCTTTTGTTTCTCATGTTTGCAACAATACTCCCTAGGAATAATGATCAGGACTCTTTAGCTGACATTGCTGACTGCTGGGATTAACTAGACAATGCATACACCTAAGGAGGAAAGTCACTTTATGGGTTGCTGACTTGTGAATGTTGGACAGTCTCAATTTTCTTTACATGGCATCTTCTGTTCAAGGCATGTATTACACAGACACTGAATATCTTTGGTAGTTTTCCTTGTTGCCAGAGAACAGGCCCATCCTCCTTCACAATAAGGTAATTGTATTTTTTCTCTACATCAGGCTTGTGAATTAAAGAATTTTTTAAAAAATCTACTTCCAGAAGAAGGCAGCTGAGCAGTCAGCTACAGAACTGTTCATGAGTAACTCTGGGCTGGATTCTGCCACCTGTGATCATAGCAAGTGGCAACACTGATATTTTTTCTTTATTTTTTTTTTTTCTTTGAAATTATTCCACTTGCCACAATGGTACTTTTTGGGTTAGTCTTATGCTGAGCTCTGAGTTTCCATCCATTCTGCTGGCAAAGAAGGACAGTTGTATGACTGTTGCAAGCAGATAGGAGAACCTGTGCTGACTTTTCCAGTGGGGTGCTGTCAGAAAAAACTTCTATAAAATGAGAAAGTGAAATTTGCAGGCTTCCACGTCTGACCAGCTCTGGAAATCCAGAGCACTGGCATTTGCCAGAATCAAACAACAAATTATTTAAATGCCACTTATCACTATTTTGGATTTTGTAGCATTTTGAAATACCTCTACACAAGCAGTGTCTGAGCCTCTAAAAAATCAGTGTCTGACTACTACACAGAAAGACAGTTTTTCAAAAAGCACCTTCCAATTAAATTGTCCAGCCTTTTAAAAAAATATGTATATAATTCAGCGTAAAATTATTGTCTTTAAAAATACAGATATTGGCACATAAAAAAAGTCACAGCACTTCACTGAATGTTGAATTCTCTGAGTGGTTCTGTCCTCATACATAAATGCATTAGAAGTTTGACACAACAGCAGGCCAGCTGGGAGCCTCGGGAGCATGGCAAAAAGGAATTCAGCGGTGGGCTCTGCAGGGATGAATGTCAGCATGACAGGGGAGGTGTACTGACACAGCCTTTAGTTTTGTGGAAAGGACACAAGGCAAGAATGTGGATTCTGAGCCATTTGTGTGACAATTACGGTCACCTAGTTCCCTGCTACCCTGTTTGAATGGGATATCTGCAGGGAGCCTCTGTGAAGGTTGAACACTTGAAACTAAAGAGATGAAAATCATGTTAGTATGATTGATTTATTTGGTTTTATAATGACATGAATATCTGCTGTATTGCAGAAACAATTAATTTTGCATTTAAAAATTGCTTCTTGCTCTTAATTTCTTTATTTTGTAACTTGTCCAAAGAAAAAGAAAATACCTTATCATGAAAGAAAACATTCCCTCAGCTAATGCAAAGGGAACTGCAGCTCTTCAGTCAGAGGAGTCTAAATCGATTGCCCTCGACAGCTTTGGTCAGTCAGATCAAACTCTTCAAGGGTGCAGTGATCAAATTGCCAGTCAGTATCCATGACTAAAAAATGTGTTTTATTTTCTTTACCTGTGAAAGGGTGCTAACTCCCACAATAGTCACAGGGCAAGCTGTCCTCATAAACAGTAGCATGTTTACTTTTGTGGGTTTGCCTGTTTGGAAAAAGCATCTAGACCAGTAACTCTCTAAGTAGTGTGCTGAGAAGCAGAGCAGAGCTGCTGCTGCATCATTGAAGAGTTAAGCCCTGAAGAGATGAAAATAGAAAGGCTGATTGCTGGTTGTCTCATCAGCCCTTGTGAAAAGCAGCTGACAGCATTCATGTTTGGAAGATGAGAGGAAATTGGAAATCCATTCCATTTCTCCCAGTGTTTCAGTCACAAGGATATATGTGACTGCAGTTCAGAAAATATGGGGAGGCTAAGATGCTTAAGCCGCAATTCATAGATGCCCATTGTCACATATTAACAGATCAGTAAATTGACTGGAAAAAAAAATGTCTGTGATAATGGGAAATAGGACGTGTGATGCTCTGGGGCAGCTTTGGGCTTTTTCCCTTTCTGCCCGATTTTTGTTTGTGAGCGAATATCAAAATTTGGATTTGGCATCAATAATGTCAGCCACCAGACTGGGACTTGGACCAAGAGCAGCTTGCAGAGTATCAGTGACCGTTTTGATTGTGCTAAACACCACAAAACCATAACAAAAGCTGTTCTTTCTCTCCTAAGAGCAAAAAGAGTGGTTGCTAGTTTGACACCCACATGCTTTTCGCTCCCTCACTGTTCCTGTCATCACATTTTAAACCCCCTCACAGAGCTTCAACAGTTGCACAAGATACCCAACACATTTCAAGGCTAGGTAGTCACACACATGGACACTTACCAGGGATGGCAGTTTGGGTAATGGATATTGGGCCACCTTCTGAAATCTGTGTTAAAGGCACACAGAGAGATGGGGTAGCAAAAAGTTCTGTAAGTAGTGCTGCTTGCTATTCAGCAGGGTAAAAGAAGGAGAGTAGGTGGAATGCACCTGCTCTGACAACAAAAGAATAGTTTGTGCTTCCTTAAAAATGAAATTTCATTTTTATGTTGACTCAGCTACTGGTCTTGTGATTTTGTCACTGACATTCCCACTGTCATCTGGACATCTGTATTGTGCTGTTGCCCAGCAATAAAAACATCTTTTTTGTCCACCATCTTTTGGACCACTGTCCATTTATTCATAGGACACCAAGGGTGCAATACTTCCAGACAATCTTTCTTAACATGTATATAAACAACAAAAAGGAATACAGAAAGGCCTTACAACAGGATCTTAGGTATCTAGCAGTCCTCCCACAGCTGCTGGTAGGGCTGCACATTCCCCTAGGGAATATTTCAGTTCAGTCAGCCTGCAGCTGCCAGGATGGCACGGATCCCCTAAGAAACCAGAGGACTCCTCTTTGTTTCCTTGACTTTACTCACAGTAGAACAAAGCTGCCATGTGAGCTTCAACACATAGGAACTTCTTTTTATCTGATTCCAGTGCTTTTTATTGCCATTTTGCTGAAGATAACACTTATCAGACATATTTAACAATTTGAGAAAGTTGAAGAGAGAATAAAAAATTTTTGGGGCCAGAAAGAGACAAAGAAACATTAGGTGAAAATCTGTGTTCCAATTTAGGGGGACTCTTCAATGAGCTGCCCTCAGAGAACTCAAAGTACACTTTCTCTTGTCTTTGCAGATTTGCTCTGTTTTGCCTTCAGAGTGTATGTGGCAGTTTTCCAAGCTAAACATATTGGGGGAGAGGGGAGGAAAAATAAATAACTAGTTTTTGGCTGGTTGGAATCCAAGCAGTAGTGAAACTATCTCATTCCAAGAAGGTCTTGTAAAAAATGGCTCAATTTACTTAATCTTTTTGACTTGCTAATGTTTCTGCTTGAGTCTATAGTTTGAAAGCCAAAAACATTGTGACAAATTATGAGGTAATTATGCAATTAGGACTTAATTACTCATTCTGTAAGACTGATCTCTTTCTTACTTTTCCCCCACATATGAAAAAATAAATATTGTGTCTTTTTCTCCTCTCTAGTGAAAATTTCCATCTTGAATTATGTTAGAAAGATAGTTTTCATGGTTTTACCTTTGTGAGGTTATCCAGACCAGGATTATCTAGACTGTGGTCTATCATGAAGTAGTCAGGGGTGCATGGTACATTTTATTATTTGTCCCCAGCGTATGGACAAGTGAAGAGAGGGGGGATGCAGAGATTCTTTCCCTCTCCAGAATTTCAGGCAGTCTGCTGGGGCAGGGAGCAGGGATGGACTGTAAAATTATAAGTTTTTGTCTCTGTGCACCCCTGTGGCAATTCAAGTGCAGCTGTAAGGCCAACTGAACCAGGTGGGTATCACTTGGGCTGTATTGGTACAAGACACTGAGTAACCTGCACCCCAGGCTGTGAGAAGAAGTGACCAGCAGCTTCTGCCAGGTTCAGCTTGACAGAGAGTCCCTTTGGGATACTTCCAAAATCACTGTCTGCCTCCTGTGACCTACACCCTGCACCTCCCCCAGCTCTCTGCTTTTATACTACATGTGAAATACAACATGCACATACATGTATCTCCTGCTGCATAAAGATATTGGTCAACAGTTTGTAAACTCAGAAATTTGGGCAGTTCTACTGTGAGGCCTTGGCAAAGGGGGAAGCAGAGGAAATCCTGCCTCAAAAGTGCCATGTAGGTCCATCTTAAAGTTCAGATTTGTGAGTCCCTGAGACTAGGCTGAAAGGAATATGTTGATCACTTTGCACTGCCAGACATCCCATGGCTTAAATAACTTCCATAATAGAGGTTCACATTGTGTTTCCCATGTGGAAAGAATTTAGCACATGGGTTTTCCTGTATTTTCATGGAGAAATGCCATTTTCTTTGCAGGTGCTTAGAGCACAGATGCAGCAGTTGATGTGAATGCCAACTGAACCATGCAGCTGTTTAGTCTGGTGGCTCAGGACCAAAGGCTCACACAGGCCCAGTGCACAGTCACCTTACAGCTGCTTGACTAGGACTGTGCCAGAGCTTGCTACTTCAAATCATGTCGATTTTCCTTTGTGGAGTCCCAGGCACCTCCGTGCTGAGTGTCTCAGAAATGCCCTCAGCTTGTAATGGTCTGCACCACAACTCTCTTCTCAAGGCTGTGTTTAAGAGGCTTCTAACAAGGAACTTCTTTCAGACTGTCTGGAATTCAGGATGCAATCCTCTTTTGGGAGACTCTGAGACTTATCTCAGTGGTCAGCCTCATTTTTCCTCTTGAGCTCTTTGCTGCTGGAAGTGCTTCATCTGTCTGCTATTCACAGAAGCAGTGCAGCTGATTTGATTCTGAATGCAACAGACCTAGATCTGAGGTGCCAGAATAATCTATTTCTCTCATTACATGCCCAGCATTTTAAGATTAAGCAATGGCTGACTTCTATTTGCACTTAAATTAGACTGTAAAAGCACTGTTCTTAGGGAACCCTAATAAGAAATACAGAATGACATTAAATCAATGGACTCCTAAAGAAGGAGAAAAAAACCTAAAGAACTAAACTAAAGCTCAGATGCTAAGCCCAATGGACTTTTTTCAAACCTGTTAAGATAGATTTTCCATTAAATAATGTTGTCAAGAAAGAGTCTTCAGGTTTTCAGAATTATCTCATATATGAAAAAACAGAGAAGTAGAAAGGTGTCGTTTGTTAATTAAAAAAAAAAAAAAAGGAAAAAGAAGGAAAAAGAAGAAGGAGGAGAGGGTGAAAAGCATGTTATAACAAATCCCATGCAGTGTGAGAATAGCGTGTTGTTTTCTTTTTAGTTTGGTCAAGTAGTCTAACTCCATTCTCTTCCAACAGAATGCATTTCTCACTTCATGTTTGATTTGAATTGCTCTTCCAGCTGTATAATCTGTGCATGCTGAGGTCTATTTTGAAAAACATCCAGGTTCCTGGCTCGTTTTCCTTTTCATCAACATTAATTTTCTCAGTTTCCACCTCTTACAGGACAGCAGAAATTAGGCAGAATCTCTTCAGTCACAGAGATATCACAGCAAAAGCTATGCCAAAATAACCTTTCCAGAAGGACAATGATAAATCCTCATTATTCTGGATGAGTTAATGAGGACTCTGCACGAAATCAGTCAGACTGCTCATTACAAGTCGCTATCACTCTGCTTTCTCTGCCTGAATTTTACATCTTTAGATTCCCCATTAAACACTTTCTTCCAAGGGTGCCTTTGGCTGGTTGCTTTTTCAAAACCAGCTTTCTGTCTTTGTGTAATAAATGTGTTTTTGCCTCTTTTCAGTGACGGTTGGGCAGACAGAGATGAAGTCATAGAAGGTTATGAGCCTGAAGCAAATGGAGGCATTACAATCAAGCTGCAGTCTCCTGAGGTGCTGGCCTTTGACGATTACTACCTGAAGCTGCGGCTGGACACCAACACGCGCAACCCATGGTTCCCCGAGTTCTGGCAGCACAGATTTCAGTGCCGCATCCCAGGGCACCCACTGGAGAATCCTAACTTCCAGAAGAATTGCACTGGTAACCTGTCAAATATTTTAAACATTTTTTCCCAGCTTTTGAATCTGTGCTCCAGCAAAAAAGTCTCCTTGGTTCTGGTTTGGGTGTTTCTTGTCATTGTTCTGTTGGCTTTTTGTTTGGGTTGTTTCGTTTTGTTTGG
This sequence comes from Rhipidura dahli, assembly GCA_013399225.1. Taxonomy (NCBI): domain Eukaryota; kingdom Metazoa; phylum Chordata; class Aves; order Passeriformes; family Rhipiduridae; genus Rhipidura; species Rhipidura dahli. The sequence continues at coordinate 2,445,462 of VXAC01008839.1, read as the reverse complement.
TTTTGTTTGTTTTCAATTAAAGGTTTGTGGTTGTTTATTTTTGTTTGGCTTTATGCAAAGAAATTAGATGTCCTCAAATTGTACAGATAATAATCCCAGCCCTGGTGGGAGTCTGTCTGGTGTTGGTTGCACAGCCTCCTCTCAATTAAGTTCTGCTCTGTCATAGAGTGACTTACTCCCTTTTCATGTTTTAGGGCTATACTAAGGCTGACAAGAGTGCCTAAGTTTGTAGTGTGGCTTGCAAAAAATAAAGAACTGTGAAATTTTAACAAAAATAGGAAGAAATTTATATTTTTTTTCCTCAAAGTCAGCTTTTCTGATCAACTGAGTAATCACAAAATTCACAGACAATATTACAGCAGAAAACCAATTTTAAGGAAAATTGGTGAGTCTTAAACTTGGCCATTAATCTGCTTTATCTTTTTTTTTTTTGACCCAATAAAATATATAGAGTTTGTTTCTACTACATAGCATTCACATAAAAAACACGTTGTACACATGGAAGTAACTCCTTCCTCATAGCAAAGGAAGTGTACCTGTGCATACACACGTTTTCTCTGCCATTCAGAATCTGAGAAAATAAACTGAAATGTTTCAGTGAGATTAAATTTATTAGTAAATTAAGTCAGTGATGATTACATTTCTATGAAATACTTGATGAATGATTCTTGCAAATATTTTGGTTGCAGTTTGTAAATACTTAGTTTCCAGTCAAAAAGGTACACTTGATATTAAGGAAGTTATTTTATTAGAAACGAAACTAATGAAGCCTTTCTTCCCATCAATTTCAGTCATATTCTTTACATTTTGACCTCCTCTATCCCCTGGCAGTAATCTCAGTTGTTCTTCACATTCTCCCTGAGCTGCATTTGCATAGTTTCTAATTTATCCCTTCTCCATCAGTAATACTTCCCAATAAGAACTTCCACAGTACCATTTGTTTCTCCCCAGTTCTCTTATTCACAAATGAGGAACATTATCAAATACTGTCACTGACTTAAAATTGGGCTGATATGCTGACTGGCAGGCAGACTGGCCTGTCTGGGTGCTGAGGGACTAATGGCAAGCCAGACAGGATAAATCTGTGCTGAGTTTATACTGATTATTTTTCCTGAAAGGAGTTATTAACTTTGGACTTTACCAAAATGTAGATGTTGATGTAGACTCTAAATTTGTATTTAAGCCAAAAAAACCAATTTTAAAAAATCACAGAAGACAACAAATGGGAACTGTTTCATCAAAAAATTATCCCACCCCAAGCTTTTCAGCATGTCCCAGGTTTGAAGTCACTGGATGTTGGAGAGAGTCTGAAGAGGTATCCTTACATACCCACCTGGTGTTCTGGGCTTCTCCAGGTATCAGGGACCACTACATTCTGATAATACTAGTGAAACACAAAATCATTTGTCTACACTGGTAGACTCTGACAGTTATCAGTGTCAAGTCAGGCATTCAGACATCTTTCCCTCCTCCAGAAAGCTGTAAATTTTCGCATGAAACTTCAAAATATGGGATACTTCTTAGGCTTTGTTGAAAAGCAATCAGCTCTTAAATTTGGTGGTGTGCCACTTATAACCCTCAGGCTTACCACACACAACTAAGAAGTTCAGAAATGACTCAAATAACCAAAGGGAAGCATCACAAGGTATCTTTCCCAATAATGACATACCTACAGAAACAAGAGATCTGCGTGTCCCCAGCAACTCTGGGAGCAATACAATATTTATTTATCTTTAACTTCACAGATTTGAGTGCTGACTTTCTGGCACCACCACAGCTTTCTGTGGACGTCTTTATCTGATATTTCTGGAAGGCTAAGAATGTTATTTTAAATGCTAGCAGCATCAAGGAGGTCTAGTGTGAAAGTGACAAGAAACCACCTCTTTACTTTTCACTGATTTGGAGGAAGGCCTTTTCCCAAGCTCTCTGTTAATAAAATGAGTCTGGATTGCCTCTTCCGTCCTTCACAAAGTATCTCCACACACAAATCTGAAGGAGAAAAATCCACGTTGCTCAATAAATAATAAGCACTAATATCTGAAACCCATTTAAAGCACCAATGGATGATGTTCTGACTTTTTGTGGTACTACAGATTTCAGTACTGCTGCCACACCTGTATCACCCTAGGAAAATAATCAGTATCCAGCACTGGTATTAACTCCAGTATACCTAAGAGCTTTTACTCCTACCTCAAGTATACCCTCAATATTCCTGTGAAAAGGCACATAGGGCCCTGCACCATGGGAAAAGCTGAGTTCCCTGGGGTCCCAGGAGCCCATGCACACTATTAGCATGTGTTGTGACAGTCTCTGGGTCGTGACCTCTTTTGTATTACAGAAGTGCCCTGCTAGTCCTTACTGAGAACAAAGCACACCCATACTTTGGCATAGACAGCACTTACCAAAGGCAATACTGCCCAAGTTCATTTTCCATGTCTGGAGAGTTAATTTCTCAGGAAACTATATAATGAAAAGAAAACCATGTACAAAAGTTCTTGTGATAGGCCAGCACAGTGTAATTTTATTTAACAATCAAGAGGCTGCAAGGAGCAGCCAGAAACAAACAAAAAAAAAAAGACAAGACAGCATTGTTCTTTGAATACCTTATTAAAAATATTCACAATATTTGAACCTTTCTGTTTTAAAAAGGAGATTAATAGCAAAGTTTGTATTTATTGAGAATCTTCAATTACTGCCTGCCCATTATAATTTACTCATATACAATCTAATCAGTTTACTGAGTGATTTATTTAAATTGCCACTGGCATTTGAAGTTCAATTTTTATCATTCATGGATAGGCAAAGACTTCTCCTTGAGTAATTACAGCTGCTGCATTTGCAATTTCTCACACCCTGTTACTGTTGAGTCAGCACTAACATGGGATTGCATACGCTCTGCAAAGCAAGAGAAAGCTAGTTCCTAGAAATCTCCCTTCTCTTACGACAGGAATTACTACTTGAATTCCCTCATTCAGTCTCTGAGAAGACCGATGTTGTCCTTCAGAAATACTCACGTTACACTGAGCCCTGAATGTACATGTGTATTTTGGGGGAAAAGGGTCTGAGCACTATTGGAAGGAAGCAAGTCCAAGTGTGTTCTACTCCATGAAGGCTGTAGCATGCCTAACAGTTTGCCACGTTTTCAAAATAGCTTGTCTGGATTACTAGAACTATGTAGTAGTAGCAACAAATTCTTGGGAAGAGAAGAAATCCATCAAGACTGTTGCAATTACTGCTCTTTTGGATCATCTCTTGCAAAAATTAAACAACTTTTCCCACTTGGGTGGCAGCCAAATGAGTGGGAGCTATTTTTGACTCATCCTTTGCAATGATTTAGCCAGTTGCCTCTTGTAAGGGAATGACTTTCCCTATCCCTCTCTCTTTCCTTCCCTCTTTCCCCAGCTGCTATAGGAGACATTCTTCCTCAGTAGGATTCACGTATAGAAATTTTCTTATACATAGATGTGTTGGATCTGGCTGAGATGGGGATAACTTTCCCCACAGCAGCTCTCACAGTGCTTTGTATTGGTAGCTAGAAAATGGTTGGTAACACCCCAGTTTTTTAGGGCACTGCTGAACAGCAAGCACACAGCATTGAAGCTCTCTCCCACCCCATATCCCCACCCTCAAAGGCTGGGAGTGAACGGGAAGTCAGGAGGGGACATACCCAGGACTAAAGTTTCCACACCATATGATGTCATGGTCAGCAACAAAAGATGGGAGAAAGGATGAGAAGGTGAGAGAGCATTTGTTATTAAGGCATTTGTCTTGCAAAGCAACATACTGAGGTCCTATTTCCCAGGAAGCAAATGGACATAATCTGCTGACAGAGTTAGAGAATGCATTCTCCTTTTCTTCTACACATGGTCTTTTGTTTTTTTTTTTAACCAAACTGCCTTTATCTCGACCCATGGGTTTTAATTTTTTTATATACATTTTTCTCCCCTGTCCTGCTGAGGAAGAAGAGTGAGAGAGTGGCTTGGTGGGTGCCTGCCAGCCAGTTGAAGTCAACCTACCACAGTAGAAAACACATATTTGTATATAGATATTCTCCTAGAATTTCCTGCATATCTAGCAGGCCAAAGCCACTTCTAGTACAGAGTTGTTCTTAAATTGTCTGTGCCACTAAGGTACTTTTAATGTATCCCATGTAGCTGCTACAGTCTGTAGGAAACAAAGCATGTCCTACAGCTCTGCATGGACCCCTTATTCACAGTGGAATTCAGAAGTTCACATCATTCTTCATGCCCTTCAGATGAAAAGTCAGAACAGAACAGAGTGTTTTAACCATAACAGAAAAGGCTGTTTCTGAATTTGAGGTACTAAGACACTATCTGACTCAGGAGAGACCTGACAGAAGGTTCCCTTAGCACACAGCCTCAGGCACTGCCCCAAGGAACAGTCACCGCTTGTCTCACTTCATTAGAAAACTCAGCCCTTTCCACATTTTGCAGACTGTACACTGACAGCAAAGTTAGATGACTGTCTATGTTAGGCAACAGACTTCAGATATTTTTCTAGTAGATTTGTAGGATGTTTTCTCCACCCTGATTAGATAGCCCAAATGGAAGTGTTTTTCACACAAAGTTTCACTGGAAAATCTTTCTCTGTTGTGAGCCCACATTTGGCCGACATTGGCCAAAATTAAATGCAAGTCATGTTCACACAGAAATGGTGTAAAACTCAGTGCAGCACAAACACTTGTAGGGATATCTAACTGCTCTTTTACAGCATGCCTTATTCTCCTCCTGGCAGATAATACAATGGCTGGAGTTTATGTAAACCAGGTGGGATGAGTCCTCCTCTGCACCACAAGAGACAGTTATGAAACTGGTAATGGAACTGATGCAAATAACAGATTATGCTCACAGCAGTTCATCTGCTGGGACAACAAAATACATTGGCAGGCAATCAGCACAAACATTCTTCAATAGAACAAAGTGGAACAAAGTGGGCAATTCATGATTCATTCATTGATTCAATTGATCTTTGTGAAGAAGGGTTATTTGTCAGTGAATGTATTTGTTGCAGAGAAGAACAAGAAATGGAGATATTTTTTGTTCCAAAGGAGGTCATAGTCCAAATTCCCTTTAGGATGCTTACTCATACTTTGGTCATGCCATAAGGATTGCTTTATCTTTTAATTCCTGCCTTGGTCCAAGAGAACTGCAAGCAATCAATCTGACTACATCCAGAGTCACAAGGATCACAGGATCACTCAGTCTAGAAGGTAGCTCTGGAAGACTGTAGTCCAACTCCCTGTCAAAGATGTCAGACCAGGTTGACCAGGTCTTGAAAACCTCCAAGGTTGCACAGTGTGTCTGGGCAACCCGTTCCACCTGTTCACATTCCGCATGAATGTGAAAAAGTTTGGCCTCATATCCAGTCTAAACCTCTCTAATTACAAAATGTGCCTATCATCTCTTATTCTTCCACCAGGCTTCACTATTAAAAACCTGTCCCTCTCTTCTTCACAACCACCCCACAGGTATGAGGGGCTGTTGTAAGGTTCCCCTGCAGGCTGATCAAGCTCATGTCCTTCAGTCTGTCCTCAAAGGCAAGGAATGCAGCTCCAGATCATCTTGGTGGTCCTCTGCTGCATGCACTCCAGGTTATCAGTGTCTTTTTGCATTAGGGATTCACAAACCATGTGCAGTGTTCTAGATGCAGTCTGATGTGTTAGCAGTGGTTAGGTAGCCACATGCCTCAGTCACTGGTTGTGCTGTTGCTACCATCCTGCTTACAGGATGCTGCTTGCCAAAGATCCTGCCAAGGATCTGTATGTCCACCCTATTCTTGTGTCAAATTTGGTCCTAAGAAGGTGTATCTTTTCCTATCTCCTTTCTGCAGCAGACGTAAACTTTCATCACACCTAACCAGTTCTGGATGACCACCATAAATCTTCATAACATATCAAATCATGGACAGAACACAATGATAGCAGAGGAAAGCAAGCTAAATATTCCAGAAGAGGCATTTATGCTTTGGTATAAATAATGCAGAGTCATACTTCTTCAGATAAAAATGTCAGGGAATATACATTATTTTGTGACTGTAATGTCCTTGGACTACATTTGGTATAGCCAGACTCAGAAAGAGATGTGGACCACAGTGCAGAGGTGGTCTAAGCATTAGAGACCATACAGCAATACAACAATCTGTGCAGTGTTACATAAAAATACCAGTTCAAGTACAAGGAGTAGTGTATTTATGTATGTGGAATATTATATTCAAACTTTGAAATCCACTCATTTCAACAGGTTGTTCTGAAGTCAGGTGGAGTTGTTTGCCTCTCGTTAAGATTTCTCTGAAAAGCATCCTTAATTGTTTGCCACCATTATCACCCACTCATTAAAAAGTAACTGGTTTTATCCCACCCAGACCCACAGTTCTTACAATGTTAGTGAAAGGTTTGGGGTTCCCTGACATAGGATATCTTTGGTTTAGAAATGGTACTCCCCAATTCAGTGCCCCCACCAAGAGTCTCCCAAATCTGATGCCACTTGCTCACTCACCCCCTTTCCCCCCACCCCTTCCCAGTCCAGGAATGGAATCAAGAATTAGAGGCACAGGAGGTGAAAGTGGGTTAAGATAAGAAAAATTTACTGGAAATAAAAATGAAATAAGAAAGTGAACACTAGCAGAACAACAGTAAGAATGAAAGGTATAAGACAGAAACAAAGAGATAATTTACATGGAAAACTGTAACAAATACTGACCAACTCTTCCCCACCACACCACCTTTTCTCCCACCAGATGGGAATGTAAGACAAAAGCCCTTTCTCTCACCTTGGCATTGAGGTAAGATGATATCAAATAACATTACAGTCTTGGCTACAGCCCCTCCCACTGATTTTGGCCAAAACAAGGACAAGGATAGTAACATCTTTTTAGAAGATCTACAGGGCCTCTACTCATGCCTGTCATGATTTTTTTTCTGTTTTTGTTTGTGAAGTTCTCCTTGATTGCACTTGTTGCACTGGATGGGAAGACAGAAGACTGATGTCTGCCTATTCCCATCCTGAGACACAGCTGTACTTGGCCAATGCATCTTTCAGATTACACCCAGGCCACCAGTAACATAGTTCAGAGTTTCTCTGAACTTTTTTCTCAAGACCCACCATATGAGATGAATCCATATGAGATGACATGGGATTTTCCTTTTCTCATCTCTGTGGACAATGCACTCCAGGATGTCTGCTTGATTTTCTACACTTTTCTGAGGGAGAGAATGCATTTCCAGTGAGAGTTGATCTGAGTTGTTTTCAGAGTTGGACAAATTATGTCCAGCAGGTCCATTATTAGGGCTCATCCTGCTGTGTCAGACAAGCATGTAGGTGTTTCTCTGAGAACATTCTTTTAATCTCAACATCTGCTGGGCTCCCCCATGGAGCACCCATCCCATGAGACTTTTTATCAGCAGAAGCACCTACAGTAGGAAGTACTGACACTACAATAATTCAGAAAAAGTAATTATAAGGCAACAGTCTCGTGTGCACTCTGCCAAGTCAGCCACTGCTTGTAAATCACCTTTGTGGTACATAGGAGACATATTTTTAAGCTTTTGAAGAAGGAATCAAGCTACTGACATGCCATAATTTCTTCAAAATATATATTACAATGAGTATCCTGCGACTTGTCCTTGCTTATCTCTGCTTTGCATTCTCATTACATACTTAGGTCCTGTACCACAGTCTTTTTCCTCAGTAGGAGGCAGAAGATCCTAGTGATCACAGCAGTGATCAAAACTGATCTCAATTGGATGGGCACCTAGAACGAACCCACCAAGGACGACTTGTCTGAAAATACTGTAGTGCTACCTTTCTTAGTCAGGGCTTTTTTACAGCAGATAAGATGGGAGAGCTGTAGTCTCATTTTATTTCCCAGACGATGCTAGAGAAAGCTTTTAAGGCTTGGAGATGAGGAGGATTAAGAATGAGCTCATCTGTGATAAATCGTATTAATTATTTGGAGAAAATACTATGGCCAGGTTTTTGTTCATTCAGTTCTAGCTTTTTGTTTCCATGTTTGGAAAAAAGAAGCTATATTTTTCTTATATTTTATATTTCCAAAAATATTTGTAAACCAGGCTGTCTATCAATATTTAACCAGAAAAAATCTCTCTTCTTTGGGGATCCATAACAAAAAATGAGATCATCATGAAATAAAGGAGAGGAGCAATATACATGTGCCTTTGTGAACAGCATAGAAGACAGTTTGCAGAACCATGCATGTTACAGCAGCATATGACAAAAGTTTTCTGAATCTACGCCTATATTTTCCATTTTGGATTTTAACAGTGGAAGTTTGCACTTGTGGGATTAAAAAATCCTCAGGTAGGTTTGTGACATTCACCTTTCTCCATTACATGGATAAACTGATGCTGCTGCTAAGAGGACACCTGAATCATGCTCCCTTGTGCCTCCTTAGGGCTCCTGTCTCCTGTGCCTAGAGAGAGAGAGACAGGGCACTCCTGACTGTTCAGATTACCGTAGATGATTTTAACTTTTATCAGGAGCATGGTGAGGACAAAAGCACACAATTAAAATTAATTGTCTTGTTCCTAGAAATCAATTGTTTGTGCAGGTTGCTCATCAGAATAATTAGCAGAGTCATAACATTTAACCAAACCAGTAAGTCAGTCAGATGAAATAACACAAGTAACTGATCTGAAAACACAAGGCAAACTGCCTTCTGTCAGTACTCCCTGTCTTTTATTAAATGATATCTTCCCTCTCCTCATTTACCTGTAGGTGGAAAGTTTTAAGTCAGCTCGCAATTTTACAGATTGTCATTACTAGCAACATTACCCCATAAATGCAGGTGCAAAGGAGATGCAGTGGAGGCTAACACATGTAGGCACAGACCCACACACTCACACATCTAGCTGCAGCCCAGAGATTCTCCTTGTACACAAGAATATTTTCTGAAAAATAGCCAGTAGAGTTCTTAAAATAAATGGGTTCCTCTTAAAAGACTATGGGGAAGCAGTGGCACAAAGAACAATAAATTAGGGACTGAGTGGTAAAACCTAAAAACCTCCATGAAAGCCACAGAATTTCCGACTCAGAATATGCTGTATTGGTATCCATAGAGAGGATAATGTGATGGAAAGTGTGTGCTTGAAAGAGTAGTAGAAAAAAATCTCTGTTTTCCCAATCATACTGGGATGTCTGGGGAAGTGCAGAAGGCTGCTTGTGTGGAGAGAGCTAGGGAAAAATGGTAAGATACTGCAGCTACACTGGGTTGCTGGCTGAGCCAGAAATCCATTGTCGCACAGCAAGGTACTGGACCAGATGATTTCAAAAGGTTTCCTTCAGCAGAGATTTTTGAGATTCATACAGTAGAAAGTAGCTTTGGAGGAACCTGCAAGTTCAAAGCTTCAATTTAGCTCTGCATTCAGGCTCAGTTCTACAGGAATGAAAAAGCAGGGCTTTTCTCTTCAAAGCAGTAGGACTGTACACATCGTACTATACAGTGAACTGTCTGTTTTCTGCAAAGGCCAGCTTACTCTGCTGCTTTTTCTAGGCTTATTTTGTCTAAAAATTCACATCACAAAGGCCCATTTTCTTGAGCGATCTCAAGTACTTCAGTGTTTTCTGCATTGTCACGTTTGGCTATGCCCAGGAAAGAAAGAGGTGGGCTAAAATGAATGCTTTTAAAGTTCTTTCAGATCAGAAAGAATTCTGCTTCTGTTTTTCTGGTGAATTTAACATGAGAATACAGATTAGGGCCACTTACTTTATCTTCTGATTTGCTTAGCTCTAGTTTGCTGCTAATCAGAGATGCATTGTCCTCATGGAGGCATTGTTCAGAAACTCCTAATCTTAGCTTAGCTTTAAGAAGGATAATTTCTTTCTGTGGTACTGAACACAGCTCTGGACAGATGTCCAGTTAAGGGGAAAATAAAGTAGGTCTTTGTGGTCTGCATATCTGTGATTAAATTATTGCATGTTGCAAGGGTAACAAGGCTACTTTTGGATCCTCCTAATAATCATTTGAAAACTATGTTTAATTTCACCAAAAACTGTGAGTATACTCTGTTAAATTATAACATGGCCCAGTTGGTTAGGGTGGCCAAGACCACTTTGCTCCTCAGCTCTAGAGCAGCTGCAGCATCTGGCTTTGGTCCTGGGAAGCAGGAGTTTTTCTGGAAGCAACTGCATGGCTCAGGGCTGCTGCGTAGCCTGGGCCTTGCACATGGGATATCCATCCCATCAGCTGCAGACATGTGGCTCCAGGAAGCTAGTCCTTCAGACAGAGGCTGTCTTGTGTGAGGATACAGACTATTAAAAACAAAGCAAAATCCAAAAACCAACAGCAGACGTGGCAAACGAGACATTTGGAGTAAGCTATATTTCTGCAGAAGTAAGGCACATTGTTGTATGGATTTGTATTCTGACAGTTAACGCTGGTGGTTTTAATACCACCTTAGCATTAAGAACAGAAGTGAGGAAGAAGTGGTTTGTTCTCTTAGAATAATTAAAATTAAAAAAAAAAAAAAAAAAAGAAAAGCAATAGAAAACCAGTAGCACTGGCTGATGGATGGTACACTGTCAGGCAAGAATTCTGAAGCCCCTCTAAAACCAAAAGTGATTTAAAGCACAATAAATATTAGATATCTTCATGGCTGTTTTTCATACTCATGTAGAACCACTGGAATTTAAGATAGGAAAAGACCAGTTATGTCCTACCATGTGGGGAGTACTTGGTCTGTTAACATGAGATTTTTACTCATACCTTTGACATCCTCAGAATCTCATGCCCATACACTGACAGCCACTGCCACTACTTAGATATTTACAAATCTAGATCGATGGAGGGAAGAGAGTTTGTGATTTGTTCCATTTTCTGGCTCCAGGACAGATAGGAGCACAGCTGAATATGTGTATTTTATTACCATCATCATATTTTTCCACTCAAAACTGAAGACCTAGATTTTTGGTTTGGGTGTTGCGCCAAATATTTAACATACACTGATAATGGATTTCTTGTTAATTCCTTTGCCCTATTTGGTGGTAGTATCTTCTGTGGTTAATATGAAAGTTGCTTATTTTCAACTTTGAACCAGCATTTTCTGATGAAGATGCTCAAAAACAGGCTCCTCAAGTGCATGCTCTGAGACCTAGATAAATTGGCCTGATTTTTAAGGGTACTGATCTCCCATAATTTCCATGAAAGTCAACAGCAGCTAGAGAAGTTCAGGCATTAATCAGGTCAATTAATTAGGTGCCTGAATATGTATTCAGATTCCTAATTTAAGTATTGTAAGGTGGTTAATGTTCTGAAAGCTGCAGCACAATTACTGAGTTCCATCTCTTTCTTTCAGATAAGGTCTCAGGCTTCATATGAAAAGCGTGACACCTGAAATATAATCAGTGCTATTTCCCAAACTTTCCATTTTTCAACCATAGTGTGTTACAATGGGACATCTACAAGGCTATCTGGCCTGACTTTTTTTCTTTTTATTAAGAGTGAAAAGTTTCATTAAAACCAGTCAAATAGCATAAAAATCTGCATACCTTTCTCTACATTTGTAAAGTAATTTGATTTTAAGTGTGTTCGTACCTGTCTCATGTAAGAGTAGCAGCAGCTTATTATCTGCTAGACTTGTTCCAAAAAACTGATCTGTTAAGAATAGTAGTTCTAAATATGTCTTTAATTGAGTAAGGCAGCAAGGTTACATTGCTGCCTGAGGGAGAGGGGAAGACTGCAGGTTGGCGTTTCTTTCTTTTAAATTGTTTCTCCCCAGGAGTTCAGGTCAGGTAGAAAATTGTCTCTGTGGAATCCACTCCTTATAGAATCTTGGTGAGGATCCACATGGCACTGGGAGAAGGCTGTAAAGGAAGCAAAAGAAGAAGGCAGATCCAAAGTGTCTGTGATAATAACCACATTAAATAATAATTGGATTAAAATGGTTCCATGAGGCCTTGGGAGCACGGCCACTTGTGGGACCCTGAGTCTGAGAGAGGCTTAGAGACAGTTTATTGTTGAACTCTAACTGACAGAAGAAGCTATGTGAGACACAGTAATAGCAACAAATTAGATTCCCTGCTGTCATAGTCCCAAGAAAGGGGACAGAAGAAAAGAATAGAAAATAATAAATAACAACAACAACAACAACAAAAATAATAATACCACCAGCCCCCCAAAATAACCCTCCAAAAAAGCCACTCCTAAGCCTCAGAAAGAAATTCCAAAGAATCAGTCAAAGAATAAATTGGGAATGGGATATCATGATGCCAGATGAGAATATGGCCTCTTACCAGGCTGAGGCAGATCAAAAGCCATTCCATTCCATTCCATTCCATTCCATTCCATTCCATTCCATTCCATTCCATTCCATTCCATTCCATTCCGTTCCATTCCATTCCATTCCCCTGTTTGTGAGTCTTCCATTAAAATAACTGTGCTGCTGTCTATGTCCTTTAAATACAAAGACTGAGCCTGACTGTTCAAATGCCTTTGTTGGCATTAAATGTTAGTCAGCTAATGAAATAATAAGATGGATTTCAAATGCTATATTAGGATTTGAAATCAGCGTCTTTGCTGATTACATATACAAATTATTCAATCAAAGAAAAAAATCATCTGGCATATTTTATTCCTGATTATAGGATGAAATATTAATTTCTAAATAAAATAGGGTCTGGGAAATAGTATGTTGCTGCAGAAGGTAAATAATAATTTCAAATAAGTAAAAGAACATGTTGTGGTCATTTTACAGGCTGACTGCATACAGTCCAGCATTTAAGGACAACAAATTAATCATAATAATTATTTGTCAAGCTCTCATAATAATTACTCTCTGTTTCAAAAAAAGATGCTGGAATCACCTCACATTGTCTTCTGTGTTGTTCATTTCTAGAATGAATACATAATGTCATGCTATGTCCTAACTATCTGGATTAGTGTAGATTTCTTTTAAGCCTAAACTGTTTCTGATTTGATGGATTCCCAAGTTCAGAATCACTATCAAAGTTTTATTGATTCCCAGTGAAATGTTTGCGTATCACGTCTGAGTATTTGACCATAATAAGCCACTGTATTTCCATGTGATTTCCTGGCCAGTTCTGTTAGTTCTCCAATATGTGATCACAGTATTTTAATCAGGGATGAACTTCCATAAGCTAGAATGGTCAAATACTGATTATTTTTATGATCAGAAAGTAGATGAAATATCTTTATAGCTTACATGCTTCACAATGTAATTAATTCCAAACATTTTCATTAGAGCATGCATAAAAATGAATGTTCATCACTTTATTGCATTATGGCATTTTAAGTATACTTCTAGTTTGGTGCATGACTGCAGCCATGAATATAATGGCACATAAATACAAAGTCATGTTTCTTTTCAAACCATTTGAACTGATGCTTACTTGAGAGTACAAGATACAGAAAGTAATTTATTTCAAATTGGAGTAGTTATTTTCCTTTGTTGTTTTCCAGTCCATTAATTCCAAAGAACAGGAATTAAGATAATAGCCAAAAATGAAGCAATCAATAACCCTAAAACTTAGCATTTTTGGCAGGTTTTTTGTTATGTTGCTTCACTGCTGAACATTCTGTGACTTGTACGTCTCAAGCTGATTTCGTCAAAGTACACATACAAGTATCACGGGCACAAATCTTTTCTTTTATGCTTTGAAGTGGGCTGAGTTTTTTTCAACTTGCACTGAGCTATACTTTGCAGATCCTTCCATTTTTATTTCATTAAAAAAACAGGTTTCACTGCAGAGCTATTTCATCAAGATCATTCCACTAGAAGCTAGAAACAAGGAGAAGCAATGCTAAAATTTCCTGCCAAGCCTTAACTGTTCATAGCAATGTATGTGTACAGAGGAGGTTTCAAATGCTGGCTTGCAGACTTGTTGAGAAGGGAAAGAATGCCAGCATATCATCCTCATAGGGCCATAAATCCTATGGGTTTTTTGTGAAAAAAATTTCTTATGAGGAATTTTAGCCTGGTGGGAAGAATCCCAGAGGTTTCAGGCCATAATGTCATCCCCTACAGAAGCTTTATTAGGCTGATGAGCTTCTGTCAAGCCATCTGCTCTGAGTGGATTTCTCCAGACCTGCATTTAACAGCACGTGCCCCTGTACATGAACTTGTTGAGGAATCTCTCAGCTTGTTATCCAGTTTCTTGCTTCTTTTCCTGCTGCTGTACATAGTTTTGTAGACATATATTGCAACTTTTCAACTCTGTGATCAGTTTCTTTCAGTTCTCAGTGACAGGAGTTATAAATACAGGGGAACATCTGCATAGATTGCAAAACCTCTGGTGATGGAGAGCTACACCTTGCCAGGGGCAGCCCACTGAAGGAAGAGAGAGCACTCTCCTGGGGTTCCTGGCATGCAGACAGCTGTGCTGTTAGCATGGCACTTGGGTGGTGCATTGTATTTCCCTTCAAGTCCTTTCTTTTGCTGCTAAACAACACAAAAGCCAGAGCAGGCAATGCAGATTTATGGAGAAGGGGAAGAGGAACTTTTTCTCCAACACAGGCCTATTTTTCCCTCACCAGCCTCCCACTCCAGTGATGCAATTCTGGCAAAGCCATGCTGACAATTGCTGCAAAGGCCTCCAGTCTTCCTCCATCCTCTTCTGAAGGCAGACAGGGGCTGCAGCATTGCCCATCAGCTGGGAGTGCCCGTGAATGCGCAATGCCTCACCCAGACCTGCCCTGCCTGCTCACCCCTGCATCGTGTGTGGCATTAGGCACGCCCAGTCTTTGCATTCGCTAAAGGTTGCAGCCAGCCCTAGGAAAATCGAGTGTTCTCATCCCCTGCTTAGCTTCTCTGGGTCACAGAAAGGAGATGCAAGAGGAAATCCTTCTCTGCTCTCTTGGGCAAAGATGCATTTGAACACAGCTTTATCATCTCCCACAGTGTAAGTGTGAGTTATGTGCACTGTCACTTGTTGCACATATAGTTATGTGAGAGTCCATGGGAAGAGGCAGAGAGGGCAGAGGGGAGAGCAAGCTTCAGACTCTTGTATGTGTTTAGCAAAGTCTGCAGACTGGGAAATGAAGGAGGAGTTAGATCAGTTTGCTTTGCTTTGTTCCCAAGTTGTGTGGTGGATGGGTTGAACCCATGAGTTCAGACTTGGCAAAGGGCTGGCAGCACTGCTGAGTCCCCTTTCTCCTGCCCTGTGCTTAGAGACCCTGACACTGCATCTACATTAATGAGTGACTCGGTGGCTTGTACAGTCATTTCTCCTCATAATGCTTCAGCTTCACTGTGGCACTCTTGTATTTGTGTATGCCAGACTTACTCTGGAGTCTTTGACACTAAGCTCTTAAAGCCCTAATGTGCTTACATAACATGATATGGAGAACCAAGAGAGTAAATTTAATTAAAACCTTTCCTCACTGCTTCTGACACACAGGGAGAGACAAAAGGAAGACACTGATTTTTGAACACTGGGGAACAGTGTGGCACACTCACAAAAGCAGACAAGGAAACTGAAGACACTGGTGGTGTGTGCGTAGTGTATATATAAAATGGGAACTAATCTTCCAAGGTTTAAGTGTTAGATATCTGAAATGAGAAAGAACCTGTACCTTGATGGCTGAATTCACCCTTTCTGATTTCTTTTAGCCATGGAGTTGACATTTGTAGAAGATAGATGGGTAAAAATAAGTTAAAACCCCCAAATCCTTTCAAATTCAATATAAACTTTATTCCAAGAGAAGAAATTTCATCAGTGATTTGACTAAGTTTTCTAGTGATAAAAAATAACCCCTTGCATACAAACATTGCTGCAATCAATGTCTGTCATCCTGTTAAAGCCTTAGAGAATTCTAGTGCAAATTTTTGAGGAGCTTTTGCTGAACGCCCAGCTTTTAAATGGGTGTTTCTCTTCTCTTGTCTCCAGTTTTATACAAGAATAGAAGTACACTAATCCAAATTAAAAACAACATTCACCAGATGTAACAAAGCAGTAGTATCTGAGAGTCTTGCAGATTTTACCACGCTCAGAAAGAAAATAGCAGGGTATCTCAACTGGTAACTGTAATTGTATCCTAGCTTTTCAGGGAAAAATACATCAAATGTAATTGCATGAATTGAATCTCTTTGCTTGGGGAAATAAAAACCATTTGAAGAATGGAAGAAAAACCTTTCTGATTTAATGACATCCTGAAAACAAAGTCTGAAACTCTGTGAACTCCGTTTATTGCTTCAGGAGTACTGCAAGATGTCAAATGTTTATCAGCATGTTTTGAAATCTGGTGTAGAACCCACATATAGTAAGATATTCCTTCATTTTGGCTGCTCCTGTGAAAGCTCTGCTTCCTCTCTTCTTGTCAAAAGGTGGAGAAACTTGCAGTTCTAGATAGAGAAATGCATTATTTCCTATAGAGTGGTGACATGATGCTCAGGGGGAAGTTAAGGAAATATCTCTTTTCTTATATAACAATAATACAATCTTCCTCAGCCTCACCTTACAAATAAAGGAGCTCTGTCCAGACAAAAAAATAGTTCACATTCTGTGGGAATTGAGTTACCTGTTTCATCTTGTGCCTTTTTGATAGCTCTATCCTCCATGTATGTGACCCCTGTAAGGGATCTCTCCTCTCTTTCACTGTATTTAGCTGCCTCTTGGACTTGCCTCCCTGCTGCAAAGATACCAACACCAAAGTAGGAAGTGAATTGCACATATCCTGTTCTGGCTGAAAACAGTTGAGTAACTGGTTTCCTGTGAGCAGAAGCCATAAAAGAAACAGTAATTTATCATGATGGGATCATTTGTTGTAGGTTGAATAAAACATTTATTATGGTCTGTGAGAAATTTTTCAGCCAATCAATACTCTCTCATGACAATTGCAAATGTTTTTTAATTGAGAATGAAGCAAGGACTTCTTTTTTCTGATCATCTTTTGGCTTGGAAAATATGCTCCACCCCCAGATAATTTTTCCACAAATTGTTGGTGGAATTAGCATGCACATAGAGACAGCAAAGTCATTGAGACAGCCCACGACAAATGGAACCTGTGGCCCTGATCCACAACTGCTTGTTTTGGTCACCAAATAACATCTCCTGGCCTTTGCCTCATAGGAAGACAGCTACAGCTTGAATTGCCTTTGAAAACAGGCAGTTACATAGGAAAATAAAACTTCAGAAATTCTTGTTACTGTATATTTGATTGTGGACTGGAAGAGGTTTTTGGTTGTTTTCCTATAAAATAAATGACTTATTGCCTGTGACTTATTTTCGGACATAATGAGTACAGTAGCATGAACAAAAGTTCACTTTTTACCCCCAAGATGTGCACATTTCATTCAGCCATACAATTTTAATGAACAGAATGTATTTGTTATCAAACAGGTGATATGAAGAGAAAAAACCAAAAGATGTACAGGTTTTGAACACACCATCATTGTACTTATCACACTTAGAGACATTATAATCTCTGTTACTCATTTTGCAGTGCCTTGAAGTGAAAGATGTTAAATAATTATATTGTTCTTTGAAGTTAGATAATGTAAAAAGATGCTATAAATAGAATATAAGAGGGAGCGAACTGGCAATATTTCTAAAACATCTGAATCAATAATGCCAAATGTTAAAACAAATTAAACTCTTTGCAAAAATTATGTTATACAATTATAGTTTGGCATGGTTGCCAGAGGATTAGCCATTATTGAATGTTTCCACGTGCAGAGAGATAAGACCTGTCTGAACAGAGATCTTTGGCTGGAACCCAGGGGGAAAAAAATGGAGAGCTTATGGCATTTGAGTGAAGGGGAAAGCAACTCAGCAGGACTACAATGATTTCATGAAGTTGTGCAGGGAGAAAATTAGAAGCGCCAAAACCCAACTAGAACACAATCTAGCTACTGTCATAAAAGATATTAAAGTGGTGGACTTCACAGTGTCAGGTTAATGGTTGGACTCAATGGTCTTAAAATTCTTTTTGAACCTAAATTATTCTATAGTTCTGAATAAAATTAAAAATTAAATTTTTTCAAGGAATTGGTGACAAAACAGAAATGTAGAATTGGTTACATTTTCTCCCCTATATATACAAAGATAAAACCATAATTAAGTATTCAAGCATCTAACAAAAACTGCTCCAATTTTTTTAAGTAGCCAAATATCCTAAAATTTTACAAAGATCACTAAGTTTGTTCATCACCATTTATGTGTCATTTAGTTTCCAGTATAATCTTTAGTTCTTACCTTTAAGGTCCCAGATTTAAAATGACTGGTCAGTTCAAAATGCTGACCTTCTGCCTTGCTCCCTGCAAGATCCTATGGCACAACTTTGCTGTGGATGAAGTTTGTCAGCTCTTCTCTAGCACGAGACACTGTCAGATAAGTGACTTCCATTGTTTTGCAAGGACTTGCTCTATCACCAGCACATCTCTACACAAACCTGTACAGGGAAGGATGAGGAAATTTTCTCAGAGCTGCTGCGGGTTCTTTTGCTTCACTGGAGTTTTCTCAATTCAGTTCTATTGGGCCTGAGCAGAATTAGAGCAGGTTGTTAAGGGCTTTGTCCAAATGGCTCCAGCTGCTGCCAGGCTAGAAACATTGACCAGCTCTCTAGGCAGCCTCTTCCAGTGTTTGGCCACCCTGTGGTAAAGGCAGTGTGTGTTGGGACTGAAGAGGAGCATGAGGAACCTGTCTCCACAATTTGTCCAATGCATATGGACATTTGCTATGAGCCTGAGTGCTGCTCATTTTTTAAGGGGAGCCCTACTTACTCCTTGGCATATGCAACCCAAGTGTGGGAGATTAATTTTATTTTGTTTCTTCTTCCCAATGAAATTTTGCCCCAATTGTCCTTCCAGATTTTTTTTTTCCTAAGTTAGCAACCATCACCATTGAATGCAACCATCACCCATGTTGTAACTTGGAACAAAGCTAAAATCTCATTTGGCCTCCCCATGAAGCATGGCAATCCCACAAGGGCCACTACAAATAAAGAAGGCAGTATACACAAGTTTTAATACCTTCATACCTCTGGCAGGACCACCAGAAATGAAGATAGATTTAATAACAGTTGCTGACTTTTTATGTGACCCTAAATATTCAGCAGATGACCATAGCAAATCATAAAACTCTCTGCCTATTCCAGATGAAATATTACTCTTTATAACAATATTGCTGAACAGATTTTGGCTTTTTAAGCTAATCAAGAGTCATCTGTGAACAGACTCTGTTCTTTATCAAATGCCTATGTTTGCTCAAAATTTGCCAACTGGCTAGGTATTCATCAGATTCCCCAACAAAAATGTTTTTACATTTCTTTCCACCACAAATTCTCTTCTGCCCTAACCTTTCTTAGGACTGCAAATGAGTAATCCTTGGTGCTGAGTTTAATATTGAATATGAAGTGACATCTCCTATCTTTACTTTTACAGGAAAGGTAGCTCATGTCTTGCCATAATTCTGATAGCATATTTTTTCTTTATTTCAGTTTGTCAAGTGGGATTTGCAAAATATGCTCTCTGCTCTCAAGAGCACTGTTAGCTCCACACTGACTTCACAGCAAAAGCACTAAACTAAATTCATGGCTGCTTCACAGTCAGACCCTTCCAAGGACTCAGCTGAAGCTAGTATTAATAATCTGTGAGGTGCATTATAGTAAATTGAAAGATTAACAGTCAATTTCATGAAAATTTGGACTGTTTTCTCTTCCTTCCTTCCTTCCCCCTGTACTTTGGTATCACTTTTAGCACTATTGGGAGCATTTTTCAGTTGTGTGCAGCGAGGATGTGGTGTTTGGGTTTTTTTGTTGGGTTTTGTCTGTTGTTTTTTTCTTCTTTTCCTTTCCAGTTAGTAGAGTAGGTGTGTATGTGCCCTCGTCCTCCAAGATTTACTGACAGAAACAAAGACTAAAATCAAAACTGTGATAAAAAAAAAATTACCCAGACTACAGGGAAGCTGTTAAATTTAAATTATTAGAGGAAGATTTGCATTACATCCAATACAAAATTAAGTACGTTTGGTATTTAGGACACCTGAATTCTTCAAGGTCATCCAAAAATTAATGGTCTAATTTGAGTGACTTCAATTAATCCACTACTCACATGACTTCTGAGTTACAATTTTTCTTTGCTTAGTAAAAGCTAAGGTCTCAAAAAAAAAAAAAAAACCAAAAACCAAAAACCCAAAAACATTTAAAAAAAATAAAAAAAAAGGAAGAAGAAAGAAACCTAACAAAATATTTTTCTATTAGTCTGTGTAAATCAATAATATTTTCTTCCAAGGGCTGAGAAACAAAGAAAAAATAAAAGCTTCAGTGTTCAGAGTCCTGCTTTGCTCTTTGTTACATTTCAAAGACTTTCTAAGGCAAACTTCAACTTCCTAGAGAAGCTCCATGACAAATATAATAAAATTCTTGCATTTGTTAAAAACTCGCCTTACGAAAACCTAAGTGAACATTGTTTTGTCTCTTGCTGAATGCAATTACATGATTTCTTTTGTTTTAAAAACATACACATTTCTTGCTGATTGTCTTAAGTGACTTATAACAATGAAAATGAAAGAAGTGGATTTTGACTCTAGGAAGTCAAGTTTAGGGAAAGAATGACTTCTCATTTTGGATTTACTGGTAAATATTGTATTTACATATAGGGATTTTTATATTGCTGGAGACAATTCATTCAGACAATTCACATGTTGCTTTCCACTACAGTACAATTATTTCTAGAGGTGACATTAGGGCTGTCACCTCTGCAGTGTGGGACTATATACTTGCAACCTTAATAGTCAAAAGCAAATCCTTCCACCATCAAATATTTATTCTCTTTGGAGGTATGCATATTATATTGAAATATGATAATCCAAAGCATGTTTTGCTAAGTGAATACATACTTAAGGAAAATGGTCTCTTTTTAAACATTGGCAAGCCGTGTTATATTTTGTTTTCTCCAGCAGCCACATGAAGGCTTGCCTCAGGAAACACATGGATGCTATCCTTATCTCCTGCAAGCCTTACTGATGTTTGTGCTCCTTTTTTTAACTAATTAAAAAGGAAGATATGAGATAAACTTTCAGGTAGAAAAGAGTAGATTATGAGTGCTGTGCACTATCTGATTTTGTTACCTCTTTCACTCCCTGCTGCCCAGAAACTTCAAAAGAGAGGACTGCTATGATGAGCCCAGGTTCTTTCTGTCTTTCATTCACTTAGGGACTGAGAACAATTTTATTTTCTAGCTACAGGAAAGCAGAATCTGTGATAAATTCACAGTGTGCTAATCCTCTGGGACAAATCAGCTAATAAAACACACCAAAACATACTTTGAGGCAATACATTAACATATACAGGTATACAGATGTCTAGGCTATGCCTAGACAGAAGTGAGGGTGCTCATGCACACGCACATGCACTCTGCTTCCCTGGGTAAATGATCTGCCATCTTGCACATAAGGTTTTTATTCTTTCTGTGCTTCTCAGCATGAATCTGAATGGTGTTGGTTTCATGTGATTTGTATGGGAGCTGTGAACCTTCTCTCAGGAAGAAAGTGGCAGATAACTTGCCTCTGGAAAGAATTTCTCCACCTGCTCCTTGCTTGGTGGTGCTGGTGGTGAGTGTATGGCAGTGAGGAGCACATGAACTCATTCAGTCAGATTATGCTATATTTACAAAGTATTTTAAATTCACCATCACATCTGTTTGCTGTGTTCAGCTCATCTGCAAAATAGTTACTGAGGCAAAATTTTCTTGCCCAGCTGCAATGCAACCCAGAGAAAGCAAAATAGACATCCCTGCATTTGGGATCCCTGCTGTCAGAGAATTCAGTGAATTCTCAGCTGAAATTTCTGAGCTGTAGGGCAAAGAAACTGAGAAGACCTACCAAATTAGAGCCTTTTACAATAACAAACGTAAGGACAGTCTTCATGGTTTGGTTTGAAAGCCATATCATATCTACATTAGGGAAAGGAACTATTTTTTAACTTGACAGTTTTGTAGAACTAGTAGATTTTTACCTCCTTTCATCATATTATAATAACAAATATCTTCGTCCACTTGGATTCGAGAAGTGTCAGTTAACACCTAGTCTCTCACACATCCTACTTCCCCGGTGTACACAAGGTGTTTCTGAGACAAAATAACAGAGGCTGGATTGCAATTGCTTGCTAAACATCGAGTAAAGTGGGAGGCCTGCAGATAAAAGCAACTTGCAGTTTGGAGCACATTGTGACGGCATTACCTTAGGGGAAAGACACAGAGCAAGGAGGGTTCTTACTCCCAGCTGCCTCAGGATCCCGCAGTGGGGCTGGCACTGGCAGTGCTCTGCAGCCCTTTGGCTGCCAGACGGCGGGCACGGCACAGCCCAGGACCCAGCGGGCTCTGATGGGCAGTGTGGACAAGAACCAGCACCCTCGGACAGTGCCAGCCCAGCTGCAGTCAGGGGGAAAACCCACGTGTAGAGATATCCTTGTAGTTGTTTCTGACACAGGAGGGAGACTTCAGTGTCCACTCAGGCTGCAGTTGCACAAAAACTCAGCATAGCAAACTTTGGCTGACTTCCTGTGGCAATGGCATGCTGGCATATCTGCTACTGCTTTTAACTAAAGTGACTGTTTCTGATAACTCTAAAAGTGACGCTGATTTACATTGTTTACTTATTAACACCGAAGAGGACGTTGCTATGTTGATCCTCAAAATCATGAGCTTAAAAAAAAAATCAATTGTAACAAAAGGTCAAATTTATAAGGAAATCACTTTTATAAATACTTCCAGCTGAAATCTATCTTCTTGGTAAGCCTTCCCTAAAATAAAGAACATTGTGGAATGACAAACAAAAATTCAAAAAAGAACAAACAAAAGATGACAACTTGATTAAATGGGTGCTTTCTCATGAAGCATTTCCCTTTCAATGAATTCAGGATTTCCGGGGTGGTGGCAGGCAATTGTTTTATTTATTTATTTGTTTGTTTGTTTGTTTAAAATCCCTGACTGGCACCCTATCTTTATGCCTCTAAAGCTTTATAAGAGAAACAAGGAAATCTCTTTTAATGTATCATTGCTTTTTCATATTTTCATGTCATTTCATCTTTGTTAATAACAACACTTTTTTTCCTACTATTGTAGGCAATGAGAGCCTAGAAGAAAATTATGTGCAGGACAGTAAAATGGGATTTGTCATCAATGCTATATACGCTATGGCTTATGGGCTACAAAATATGCATCATTCCCTTTGCCCTGGACATGTTGGACTGTGTGATGCTATGAAGCCAATTGATGGCAGCAAGCTCTTGGAGTTCCTCCTCAAATCCTCATTCGTTGGTGTTTCTGGAGAAGAAGTTTGGTTTGATGAAAAGGGAGATGCCCCTGGAAGGTAAAGAGGTTTCATCTCTACTAATTAAACCAGAGGGCGGGAAGTGGTAATGTTACGGCATTTGGTGATGCAGATTTCTCTGGCTGTTTTGCTGAAACATAAAGCATGGCCCAGTCTTTCCAACAGCCAGGAATAACACTGGTAACACATGTATCTTGGTAACATGGTATCTTCTGCTGGGACAGGAACTACAGTATAGCCTATACATTTCTAGTGTTTTAGGAGAAGACAAACCTTGTAACTCACAGACTTCTGGTGCACCAGTTGCTATTGGGGCTCAGCACCAGGTTTTAGTAGGCATAAAGCCTAATACACATTATTGGAATTTAATGAAGCATTTACCTGCCGTGGTTTTAAAGGGAGGAGCACATCATTTTCCAGTTGGAGCTCTGCTGAAACCTTGCCAGAGGCTATTTAGTGTTGATTGGTAAGGTCCTGTATAATCTCCTTAACTTGTTGCACTCCAAATACAATCAGATCAGTCCCAGAATTTAAAGATAGGGCTGTATAGAGCAGGAAAAATAATGGGGGAGGGGGGTTTGGCAGAAGTTTCTGTGTTTCTCTCATCTGGGGTCTGGTCGCAGCTGTGGCAGCTGCTATTGTCCAGCCCCCCCTAGCAGACAGAGGATGTACCCAAGCAGTGGGTAAGGCAGCACCTTTGTGGACTTGGATGTCACCTTTGTTTCTTTTATGAGAGCAAACTGACAGAGACCTTTCCTTTCATTTAGTTTTGTGGGTTCTGTTAAACTATTTTAACACATGGATTTTTTGTTTGCTTGTTTTCTATTTTATTTAGTTCAGCGGCTGATACAAAATCCATTATTGATTGAAACCTACTCAGGGATTGCTTCACTGAAGTTTGTTTTCCTACTGAGTTATTAAAGTGTTATAAAAGACTCTCTCACTCCATCTTTGGGCTTATTGCATAAGTGCATCTGAGTGCCAACAGCACACAAAGGGAGGGCTCTGGAGCAAACAGGAGTTTTCACATCTTTTCATGCCTCCAAAGTGTATTCATAAGACATGGTGGTCTTAAAGCAACTCTTATCTCTATTACTAGGCTTTATTAGCAAAAGTGGCCAATGTTTTACCATTTTCTATATTGTTTTGTTTTTTCCTATTGTGGTATTTTAACAGTATATACAGTTTAACAGTTTGTTACATTTAATTAGTAATAAAAAGCTAGTCAGTTTGGTCTTGTTGAGCATTGACTTCAGATTTTTTTAGTCAAAGATACAGATCAGTTACATCAGCCTTTGAAAGCAGAAGCAAGCGATTCCCTTACATTCGAACACATACTTATTGACACACACGCATAAATCAAGTCTTTGCACACATAATTTAGATAATACAGAGAAATTACTGCTTAGCGGAGCTTTATGCTTTTTTCACACAATTTGTGTCCATAAAAGCATTACTCCAACTTTGCATATGCTGCATTTTCTGTCTGTTAGCTACTTGGTTTGATGTTAAGATGCAATTTTCCAATTTTAGCCTAATTCTTAGTTATTATTTTTTCACCCAAGAGCATTTTCACAACTCTCATCAGTACCAAGAATAGAATTAGATTGAACGGCTGCTGAATTCAAAACACAAGAGAGTTTATATCAGGATATTTCTCTGAGTATGCCAGAATCATAGAATTTATTCCATCCATCATTTTGGTCTACAGCGAGGTTCATTTTTCTTGATTCCCCGGCCTACTTAAAATTTGATAGGTTATTTTAGGTAAGAGGTGTTTTTTTTGTTGTTGTTCCTCATTTATATTTTCACAGCTGGAGCTAGCAAGTTTGGGCAAGGAAATTCAATTAACCTTTTTGTTATTCATTCTGTAATCCTTGGATCAATCTGGGACATTTATGACATGGGCAATATCATATCAGAGAATGGTTATGTGTATATGAAATGTGATCTGCAGTCTGTCAGACTTGTATCCCAGCAGTAGTTTAACAGAATTGTTTGTAGCTTCAGATTGACTGTAGTGTTTCCACAACTTCATGTGGAAAAATCTCTTTGTGGATCAGTGAACAGACCATGGCACTGCATCAATAAAAGTTTTTGAACCCCAGCAAAATGGAAAAAACCATAGACAACACCTAAATATAGCAAGGTCAGCCTGCTATGAAATTTCCTAATTTTTGGCTTTTCTATGCCAGTGCAAGAATGTCACACAAATATGTAAAAAGCGTTTAGATATCCTGTCCTCAAATCATGGGAACAAAGCAACTTCACGAGGTGGAATAATATTCCTTCTTAGAAGACAGCAACCTTTCTCATAATTTTCAAAATCTGTGAGGTTCTTTGAGCAACTGACTCCCACAAACTCCTAATTGCAATCATGGGTACAGCAGATAGAGTTGCCTGTAGTTATGTTTGTCTGGCACTCCCAAAATCTCCTGTTTTGAAACCCTTGCAGCTTCATGAAACCTTAACCATTTGTTTAGATACAACTATTTCTCTCTCAGGCTCAATTCATGGTTTCAAGGTTTTACCAAAATGTGATTAGAAGACACAAAGCACGTTGTCAAAGGTGTATTTCTTCTGTGAAGAATCCTTTCTTTGAAGATCTCTCATGCAGAAATATGAAGCAAACTTTTATAGGAAGGGCACAAATGCAGTCATTTAGCTGACTGCATTGCCTCTGGGAAAAAATGACGTGGATGTAATTCTGGAAACTCAACTGTGTGTGCTTGCTATACTGTCATTAAGAACATGCTGGTAAATGTGCTGCACTTTTTACTTTCATTGAATAGCTCCCATTTCCTTTCTCTGTAGCAATTGTGTCACTCAAATTTCAGAAATGGCTGAAGATGGTGTGAAGGATGCAATAGTCAACACGACATCCTTCTCTGGGATACAGAGATACCTTTTTAGCTCTGGTCTATTCTAGATAATTGCCTCCTTTTACCTTGTGGCTGGTATGAAGACCCTTACCTCTCTAGAACAAATGATTTGCATACACCTCTGACCATAAAATGCTCTTTGACAACAGGCAGGAGAACTTTCAGCCCCTACAGTGGACATTTGATATGTGGAGAAATGCTGAGGTTCACAAACTAAGATAAATATTTCACCTAACTAACATTGCATCTTAACTGGACTTGCACTTAGAACCACGTAAGCCTATTTAGTTCAAAATTTCCAATAGCTGTTCTGGCTTCAGTCAGGACTATGCTACCAACTCCAGTGCTTTGAGGGAGCAGTCAAACTTTGCCTCATGCAAAGCCCTCAAACTTGTACGTAAATGATTTTGTGTTTTCAGATATGCACTTTTGTTTTGGAATTTGAGTTCATGTGTGGTGTAGATGCTGAAAGGGCTTTAACAGTGAGTTTCTTCAGCTGCCTAGCATTTTGTGAGAACTCTGTCCTTCCTATGCAAGCTACCTAAAACAAAGTTAGTAGTTTATCAAATATCCACACCTGTGACTTGTTTTGCCAGACTGTTATGGCTTCAACTAGAAAAACACTTGTGAACAGACATTTTAGAGTTGGGCCAATCCCCTCAAGAGGTGGATGGCCAGAGAACCAATTACTTTATGCCATTTAACTCACTTTTTGTGAACTAATGTATGAAAATATCAGAAAAAATCCATTAAACTGGCTCTTGCTGCCATTTCTACCTGACCCTGGACTTTGTGTTGTTTATCTATGCATCCGCGTTGCAACAGCAACAGTGTGGTTGTTTCTTTCATTTACATCCAGGCATTGCTCAGCATTGCTCTTTTCCATCCTGACTTCCAGGATAGCAAACATCAGTACCAGTCTGGTGTTACAGCTTCGGAACAAGGTAACTTAAGCTATCTCAGATTAACTAGAGTAAGAGTGTTCCTGTGACCAGCTGGCTAATATTCTGACTTGCCTTACAAGTAACTTGTTCACATGACACTACCTATTGGGTCACATCATTCCCCAATACACCAGAGAGCTTGCTTTTATGTTAAAAGAAGGATTAAATTTCTTACCTGCAGAATGTTTTAATGGCTTCTTTAAATGCTGCCACATGTGTGTGAAATACAACTGCCTCCAAGAATTCTCACTCTCTGAGAGCTCCACAACTCTCATCAAACCCATTACTTATGGGATCATAATTTTTAACACAGACACAGCCCAGAATTGTTAAAGTTGTACATTTGTGAGCAAGGGGATGGGAGGAGGTTTCCCAGCATTGAACTTGTCTTTCCTCGAAGCAAAGGTTTTTCATTAAGAAAAAGAAGGGAAGGATAAAGAACTTAAGCACATCTCCATATACCAAGTGTTTTTGTTTGACCACATTTTTTCACTTAAAATTCAAGCTGCATATCAAAGCTGCAAACATGATACTACAACTTGTCATAGTGCAAGACTGTGTGAGAGCTTTTTATCTACCTACTTTATTTTTTATTTTATTTTATAGGAAGGGGAATAGTATTACAAGAATACAGAAGAAACTCTTAATTGATATTGCATTAATGTCACTCTGTGCCTTGTAATGTATTTTTGTAAAAATGAAAACAATGTGTGAAAGCTCAAAAATTCCATTAAGGGAATATGAGGTTTTAGTAATCTTCTATTCCCCTTCCTGAATTAATTTTCCAGCCAGAGTAACTGATTTTGTATCAGTCTAATATACAGTCAAACTAAAATCCAAGTACATTTTCTGTGCTAGGAAGAGGCATGTACATTTCTGCTGAGTTTTACTCCTGTCTTTAGAGTATCCATTATGAAATGCCTGACTCTCACTGCTTCTTGCTATCCTGATTCTTCACAAGCCTGGAAACAGAATTTCTTTTTTTTAGGCACGATATGAGAAGCAATTGTTCACTAATGAATTTGAAATTTTCCCTTTTCCTAAGCAATGCCTTGATTAGTGGCCAATTGCCAACCAATGGAGCTGCCTCCTGCTTGGAGCTCCATGGAACTCAGGGATCCATTGTCACACGTGAACCAGTGGAACTCTGCAGTGGCACTGGCATTAATTGAGCATACATATTTGCAAAACTGAGGTCTAATTACAGCTGTAAATATGCATTTCTGTAAATCATCTTTAACTAGAGAAACCCAAAAGATTTATTTAAGAAAATTGCTCTACCCTAGAGAATAATTATGGCACCTCTTCCCTCTGTGAAGTGCAGAGTGAGTTGAAATTTTGCATGTTTGAACTCAAAATGGAAAAGAAAGAAATGGATGTCTCTCTTTGCTCACAACCAAACATCCCAATTTTATGTATGGTTTATAATTTGCTTAACTTACCTTTCATCCTTAAAGCATTCTTAATGCACAGATTAGCAACACCCATTATAAACAAAAGATTTTTATCTCCAGAGACTGAGACAAACCATTACAGAAGAGCAAGACAGTAAATCCCAGGCTTGGAAAATAGAGGATGCTTTGTTATTTTCAATTCCAATGCTGTTTCCTTGATCTCTGTGTTCTTTCTTTTGTGATTTATTAAACAAAGTCTTCCCCCTTCTCATCTTAAGAGACCAGGCTGTAGGTTAACCTCTTCTGCTGCTCTTCCTCTCTGTACACACTCCAGCATTCATTCTTCCATTCTTGCTTATTTCCTATTAAGAAACAAGCCACATTCAGTGGGGTAAAAGAATGAATAGAGTAATTATCAATAAGGGATGTGAACACATCAGGTCCAACACACTGAGGGCAATGGTAGAGGCTGGATGTTTATTGTAGCAGTTCTTTATGCTTCCCTTAGGTCAGCCTTGGGAAGTGCTCTCCTACTTGCCTAGGTGAGGAAGTAAATGTAGTGACTGAGGTGATAACTTTTCCTGACAGAATCACTGGGCTGCATAACATGAATGGTTGAACTTAGAGCTTACAGATAACTTACGGCAAACCAGTTCAGTTGGTTTGAGCATTTCTACTTAAGAGCATCCAGCAAGGGCTATATTACAACCAGCCTGCATGGAGACACCAAGTGAAGGTTAAAGACCTATTGACAAATTATTTGGAAACACAGCATCCAGACACTGTCTACATGTGTATCTTTAGCAGAGTCTTTGGTGTGCAGTTCTTCCTGGACACACAGCTTTCTTCCCACAGTTTTATGCAAGCAAGGCAAGCAGTCAGCAGCTGTGTGTCAATCAGAACTGACATTTCCTGTGATTCTGCTGCAAATACTACAGGATTTGGGGTCTTTGTGAAAACCAAGTCCCTGGTATTAAGAGATAACACAAATATTTAGACCAGAAGAAGAAGAGCGAGGTAACTTTCTGTCTTTTATGTTGCAGGAGAGTGACTCCCTCTTTTTTCCTTGCAGGTATGACATCATGAACCTGCAGTACATAGAGCCCAATCGCTACGACTATGTCCTCATTGGGACCTGGCACGAGGGCGTGCTCAACATTGACGACTACAGAATTCAGATGAATAAGAGTGGGATGGTCCGATCGGTGTGCAGCGAGCCTTGCCTGAAGGGCCAGATCAAGGTGTGCCTCAGACACTTACTTTCTGCTATAGAAATATGAATATCCAGTCAGTGTTCTTCCCTAAACCCAAGCAAGCTTCTTTCAAGCCAGTTGATGGGACTTTCTTTCCTTCAGGGAAGCCAAAACTATAGAAAGACTCCTAAATTAACATCTTTCTTTAATGATAACATAGCCAGGCCCATATTTTCTAAAATTACCCTTTGTAGGGATGAAGAATCTTCTAATGTGACAGAATTTGAATTTCACCTTATGTGAGAAAGATTTTCACTTAGTCATTGCCTACAACATTCAGTAGCTGTGATTCACTTGGGGACTGATCTTGAAAACATCGTGACCCACGGGAATCCAGTATTTTGTTCCAGCAATAACACCTGCAAGGAAAAGTTGAAAAAAAATAAAAATCCCCCATGCCTATTTGTATCTCGTGTTCACATCAGGAGGAATGGAAACACAAATGAAATCACTCTGTGTTCACCAAAGAGTAGCACTGGCATCAGGCTGCAAATAATTTGCTACCAGTCATGTCTGGATGACATATGGACATGTTTCACCACTAACAAAATGGTATGGACGCCTTAAGTTTAAAATGGCAAGAAGCCCATTCAGCAAAATCTCCTTAGAGCAGACCTTCCTTTCTGTTTTCATTTAATAAGCACATTTGCAGCTTTTTATTTCTATATTGCTGCTCTAAGCAAAGCGATTGATGATTTGGCAAAGGCACAGTGACATACTCCAGCAATCTTGGAGGAGAAACATTATTGGTATTTACTACCCTCCCAAACATCTTTTCCCTGTTTTTGAGATTGTGCAGTTTGTGTATGTGTGTATATGTAAACACCATGCATACAAAATGCCAGCTTCAGCTCTCTTTGAAGTCTATTGGACTCTCTCCACAGACTGCAGGAGGAAATGTTAACAAAAAAAAAAAGCCCACAAAGCTAGTATTCAATAAAACAAACATTTTTTATTTCACTACTGTACTTCTCTCTGCATATAGATGGATAGGAAGATCTGGAAGAGAAGGCTGGATGCCTCCTTCCTGTCAAACAAGGCCAGAGTCTTTGTCAGAGCCCTAGGAGATGGAGATACTCTTAATCTTTCTTTCAGCCTCAGGGTTATGAAACTAAGAATCAAGACAAGGAAATAATCTTTTCAGCATTGGATTTAGCAGCCCTCACAGCAAAGAAAGAAATTTTTTAGTCACATTTGTCCCTAAAAAAGCTGTTGTGAAGCACGAGGTTGGTCACGACTTAATGGCTTGGTTTTTTTCTACTAGAACCCAATACATCCTTTTAGCAGGATGTTTTGTAATTTTCTCTTATCTGAATTTCTACTTCCACTTGTGTAATGAACCCCAAAGAGACTTCAGCACAAATTGGAATTTATGTGCATGTGAATGTGTTTGTGTGTACATGTATATGTATGTATTTATATGCATGAATTACTCTTTGTTCTAATCTTTGACTTTGTTTACTGCTTTTTACCATGCAATAGATAATAAGCATGGGCTGAGCTACTTATCCTGACCTCTACCATCTCACAGATTAAGCCTCAAGTTTGACAGAAAATATGACATTCACCCTGCCTCTGCACCAGAGGGAAAATGGTTTTGTTCTTTTAACTCAGAACTGCTCTCCCCAGAACAAAATAAAATCATCCCCAGAGGTTATCCTTGAACTCCTAAGCATAAATTTTAACGTGAAGGGATAGATACAAAATCATTCATGTTTTCTAGCTGTTTGAAATGTGCCATACACAGGAATCCTGTCTATTTTAAACAGTGTATATGTTATTTGTTTGCTGGGGGGTGGTGGTGTGTGCTTTGTTGTCTGAGAGAGGATCAGAACTGAGGACATATTTTGTATTGCAGGTGATCAGGAAAGGAGAAGTGAGCTGCTGCTGGATTTGCACTGCTTGCAAGGAGAATGAATTTGTTCAGGATGAATTCACGTGTAAAGCCTGTGAGCTTGGCTGGTGGCCGAATGCTGACCTGACAGGTAGGGATGTGTCCCTGCAAACACATTCCCTTTCCACAGGGCACAAGGAGAACACTGTGTGCTGGACAGTAAGGTGGCAGTGTGCAGAGATATTAAAGGTACATACTTGGACACACATTCCAGTGCAGTTTAGGATGTCTTTCAGCTTAGTGCAACAGCAGAGACAATAATGACAGCAAAATTTTTGCCAAGAAGAAAGTCTGTCTGCTCCTTTCCTTCATTTAGCACAAGTATTTATAAAGCTGCTAAGACTGCTAATGAACTCAGCAGCATTTGCTGCAATTTAGCAGTGAGTATCAAGAGTTCAGTTCATTCTTGTCTTATTGACTTGATACTTTTACCATGGAATTAGTAGCATTTTACCTGGGATTTGAGGACCTTCCGTACCTGATTATTGGACTCTTGTTTGGTGTAAAGACTGTTCTCACTGCACCAACCAGCAAGAGGAATTTCAACAAAATCCTGAGAAAAGTTGCCTGCAAGGAGTTAGAGCTGGTCTCCCTTGTGTATATGCTTTGGATGAGTGGCACACTATGGCATCCTTCTGCTTATTTTTTACCTGCCAAGGTCAACCTCCATGCCTGCTCTGGGCTTTTCAGCAACAATTACCCTCAAAAAATAGCTACAACACATGAGAAGCATCACCCTGACCTTAACATTTGCTTTGTATCACTGTGAATGACTACAGGCACCTCTGCAAATCTTAGATGCCAGCATTCAGCAGGGCATCACTCCACGTCACAGAAACAATCTGATCACGTAGCCAAAGAACAAATGTGCAACTTACCTCATCTTTGTCATCTACCATGACTGGCTGGCAGCTAGATGTTTCTGCAACATTTAGCAAGTAGACAAAATCCTCAAAGTTCAATTAAATTGTTTTATGAGATACTTTAAGCTAGTCATTGAAGCCAAATGAGGTCTCAGAGGATGCATTTTGAGAGGGGAAGATAGCCACTTCTCTGTGTAAAAATATAGTTGTAATCACAGGAGACTGGGAAACATGACCCATTGACTGTGTTGC
The DNA here is from genome assembly GCA_013399225.1 of Rhipidura dahli. Lineage (NCBI taxonomy): Eukaryota > Metazoa > Chordata > Aves > Passeriformes > Rhipiduridae > Rhipidura > Rhipidura dahli. The sequence continues at coordinate 2,412,719 of VXAC01008839.1, read as the reverse complement.
TTTTCTGTGGAAAATAATTTATGGTCATGTTCCAGATGTATGTGTAAATGTAAATATCCCATAGCTCCCATTCCCACCACCCCACCCTGACCCTGCTCTGGTGTGCAGCTGAACCTACAAACAGATTTGCCAGGATACAGAAATCTCAGTGATCATTCAGACCATTCAAGTTTCATGTCAGTGGATTGTAGGGAGAGGAGTTAATGAAAAATACATTCTGTAAGGGCCCAAATTGCAGAAAAACATCTGGTATTAATTGAAACCAAAAACATCCACAAAGCCCTTCATAAATGTCCTGACCATTGGAAAAGCTCATATTTAATTCCCACTCCTAGGACACCAGTGCCTGCTAATTTTAAAGCAGATATCCATGGACAACCAGGTTTTGCTCATCTTAGAGGTTCACAGAATTGTTCATATCTACTCTTCAGGGAAGAAAAGTGGACTTATTGATTAAAAAGAAGCCAGAACAAGAGCCTGGTGAGAGATCAATATGCACTTGAGAGATTATGGTTCAGTGCTACCAGCTGCTCAAAGTGGCTCAAAAGGGGTCATGTCAAAATGACAGGCAGTGCTGAAAAGAGTTGCGGAAAGAATCAGTGCTGGAAAAAATCTCCGGGGCATGTTGCAATCTATTAACTTTTAATGAAATCAGTAGATGACCTGCTGATTTGTGTTTCTTCTCAGCAAGGAGGCTGGGCTGCTGCTGTTCTAAAATCACAGTAACGTCAGCCAAATGACAGCCCAGCCATTGACTTATTTCCTAGAGAACACTGAAATGGCAGTCTGCTCCCTCATAGCTCCTTCAGTCAGTCTCACTGAAGAAAAAAACCTTTTTTTTTAACCCCTACAATTGATTTACTTGAACTATACTACAAACTACAGAGCTGTGAAGGGAAGCTGATGCCATCCTAATCTTTAGAAGAGGGCGATTTATCTAGATAAACTCTGCCTCTTGAACTTTGTGAGAGTCACCATTGGTATGATTTAATTTGGAATTCTCTCTTCTTGCCAGGACTCCCATCAAACCAGTTTTTATAGTTTGATTTTATGTGTTGTATTCATACCCTGACAGTCACCATAGCATCTAGACATAGACAGTAACATCTCACAGTGCAGATTGTTTTTCCCTTTGCCTTAAATCCTAAATGCTAAACATGCATGTAGTTTTAGACTCATTTTCCATCACAGATGGAGGCTCTAAAATCCTTAATCCCTTCAAGAAACGTGAAGCACATACTAATCTATTTTGTAAGACATGCTTTTCAGGGTGCTCATTTTCTCCATTTGAAATCAGTCTCTGTTGCTCAGCAAACATTTCTTGACATTTTAATTTTATTTTTAAATGTACACATTTTTTTTACATGCCTTCCCCTAAATATAAATTCAGTGAAGTGGACTCAGCAGACACAAAGGATTTCTCACCACAGGTGTTGAAAACCTGACCTGAGAAATAGTCACTCAAGCCAGTAGCTTAGGCCTTGTGCCAAGAAAAATCTTTTATAGTACCAGAATATAATATACGAAGGATGAATGTCAAGCTAGTAAACTCAGTTTACATAAATCATCTTAAATAAGCAATAAAACAAGATAGGATAGGAATTTTTATAGACTTGTGAAAAGAATCATAAGGTTTCAGGGCCATCAGTTACCTGGGATGTGTTAATGACCCCAGAAAACGTCACAGATTCTCTTATTGGCCTTGCACTATGAATATAATAATAAAAAAAAAATAATAGCCTTCTGATCTTGGAAATTATTAATGGTTAAAATGCAGGAAAAATAGTACATGAAAACTACCATACAGCTTTTTACCAGAAAATTTAACTGTGAAGCTTTTGCTCTGATTTTTTTTGTGGTTTGGGTTAGGCACTGTGGGGTTTTTTTTTGTTGTTGTTTTTGCCTTGTTTTGTTGGTTTTTTTTTTTTTTTCAGTGTGTGCACAATTTCTTGGGTATCCTCCCCCCAGTCTCAGTGTGTTTCCAGAGCCCACTTTCTCCTAAGTGGGAAATGTCCCACCTTCACAGGTGGTGACAATCAACAACTGTTAGCTGATAATAAGCAGTGAAGGGAATTTTTGCAGTTTGTAGAATATGTGGTTATTGGGCTTGCTGGTGCACAGGAATTACACTGGTGTAATGAAACAGATTTCTAAGAAAATCTTACACAGCATAAGCTTAAAGCAAATGATAGGCTTAACTACCATGTTGGATCTGTGCTAAGCCCCCAAAAATACAGTTTGAAGTAGAATAATGTGAGTATGTCTTGATGTTGTTAAGCTTAAAGCCCATATTGAAACTTAACTCTTCCAAGAATCTGCTGACCAGATTCTTGTATGAGAAGAGCTGCACATGCATTAATCAATGAGCAGAAGCTGCTGATCCTCAGTCTTTTATCAAATCATAGAAGGAGCCAGCTTCCAATCAGGGCTGCTGAGGCCAATGGCCAAAGGTTCACACTTCTAATAAAGAGCTTTTCCTTCATATTTCACCATAAAAGTACTGGTTGGAAGTATAGGTTTCCTCTCTGAGTCTTGAGCAGAGTACATAGAGCAAAATAATTTTCTTTATAAAGTTTCCTTTGTATTTTATTATATTTTCTTTATAAAATAAGACCTCTGGTTGCTACTGCTATAATTTCTATTGTTCTTGATGTTACAGGCATGTGTAACAACACCACCTGTAGTTAAGTCAGCTTGGTATTCTTTGAGACAAAGTGTACAGGATTATAAGACCTTCTTTCAGCTCATATAACATTGGCAGATATTAAAAGTCCAAGCAGAAATTTTCCGTGTCAGGACTTTGCCTTGGGCTGATTTTTTTTTTTTTTTATTTCAACAAAACCCACTTTTTCTCGTTTTGTTTCTCAAAATGAGGTTAGAGTAAAACTGTTCAACCCTGATCCATACCTTGGCTTGCTTCTCTATTATTTGGAAGGAAGGACTTTACAGTACAGGTATCTGCCTTACAGTAGAGGTATCTGTTGGTAGATTTGTGTCACCTCACGGAAGATGCATATAACTTAGGCAAAACTGTGGGACTCAGAAGCTTTTAGTTCATAGGTGGCTTCTGCAGTCATACTCCACACTGAGGAGGAAGGGACTGAGCATGACTTTAGCCCATCACATCAGGGCCCTTGTTAAGATTTAGCTGCAAAACTGAGAGGAAAAAATGCCTCTCTCACAAGCTTGCTGACATTACCATCTCTTCCCTGTTCTTTTCAGGCATGTCCAACAACTCAGATAGGCAGAGTTCATAAGCAGGCAGCCCAGGATGAGAAAAGATGGACCAGCAGTTTGTAATGAAGACATCTGGGTGGAGAGGTGGCTAGAAAAAAACTGAACTGTAAGGGGTACTGAGGCAGGGATGGTGAGGAACTGGCAGGAAAGATACTTGAGAGCTGGGGGAAAGGAAGAAAAGGTGAGCTGTGCCCTAGGGAAATTGGAGGAGGACAGAAACAAGAAGTAGAAGAGGCCATGGATACTCCCCTTGGGATAAAGAAACATTTCAAAAGCATTTTGGAACTATTAAGTCAAGAACAGAAATTAGAAAATGCCAGAACATAACATGCTGTTTTCCATAACAACTCCACAACTTTAACATCTTATTAAGACAAAGGATTTTATTTTCTCTGTAATGTTTATTGCTGGTATTACTTCTTCAGCACAGTGAGGAAGATATCCAGAGATTCCTTTAACCTGAGTGTGGAACAAAGCAGTTAAGTACCATCTTAAGAGATACCTATGTTTGCACGTCTGTTCTAGACAGAAAGGAGAATCTTTCCAGTTTTTATTGGAAAGCATGCATATCCCGTGGGTTTGGCTTTTCCAAGAGAATTAAATTATATTTTTTATTGGGAAAAAAAAGAGCAGAGGGTTTGACAAAATAAGAGTAAGGTAATGTGAAGAGGAAAAAAAGCAGAAATGTACTAAGAAGGTATAGTATCTATGATACAGTTCCATTAAAATTTTTGATTTATTACCATTTTTCTGTCCACAGACCTCTGATTAATTTATATTATTTATAAAATCACTCTCAAAAAATGTAATAGACCAAACTATAATGACTGTGGTAATGATTAAATAAGTTTATCTGAGGAGGTAAAAAACCTACCCGTTCTGATTTGCAACAATGCTTTCCGTGCTGAAATGAAGAGGTGATGCTGAGTTTGTCTGTGTTCTGTTCCCAGCTGTGCCTTTGATATGCTGGGCTTGTAATCAGGTATCTCCAAAAGGAGGTATCTCCAAATCTAATTTCCTGTTGTAGGACCATGAGAAACTGTTTGGGACACCCAAAACGGAAGGCTCTTTTTTGAAAATATTTCATGTGAACTTTTCCATGCTGCAGATCACTCCTTTGTAAAATGGTTTTAATAACCCATGCTAATAATCCATAGCCATATGCTAATGTTTGCATTATATTGTGATACAGGAAAAAAAGGTTCTTCCAGGAGCTGCTTTCTAACTCTCTGTTTCTCTTCTGTACACTGCAGGCTGTGAACCCATCCCTGTAAAGTACCTCCAGTGGAGCAATATAGAGTCTATTGTGGCTGTGGTCTTTTCCTGCCTGGGGATCCTGGTCACCATGTTTGTCACCCTTATCTTTGTGCTCTACAGAGACACCCCTGTTGTCAAGTCCTCCAGCCGCGAGCTCTGCTATATTATCCTGGCTGGCATCTTTCTGGGTTACGTCTGCCCTTTCACCCTCATAGCTAAACCCACCACGACATCCTGCTACCTCCAGCGCCTTCTGGTGGGCCTCTCCTCGGCCATGTGCTATTCTGCCCTCGTGACCAAAACCAACCGCATCGCGCGCATCCTGGCGGGCAGCAAGAAGAAGATCTGCACCCGCAAGCCCCGCTTCATGAGCGCCTGGGCCCAGGTGGTCATCGCCTCCATCCTGATCAGCGTGCAGCTGACACTGGTGATCACGCTGATCATCCTGGAGCCCCCCATGCCCATCCTCTCCTACCCCAGCATTAAGGAAGTCTACCTTATCTGCAACACCAGCAACCTGGGCGTCGTGGCTCCCGTGGGCTACAATGGACTCCTCATCATGAGCTGCACGTACTATGCCTTCAAGACTCGCAACGTGCCCGCCAATTTCAACGAGGCCAAGTACATTGCGTTCACCATGTACACCACTTGTATCATCTGGCTGGCCTTCGTGCCCATCTACTTTGGGAGCAACTACAAGATCATCACCACCTGCTTCGCAGTGAGCCTGAGCGTGACAGTGGCTCTGGGGTGCATGTTCACCCCTAAGATGTACATCATTATAGCCAAGCCTGAGAGGAACGTCCGCAGTGCCTTCACCACCTCGGATGTGGTGCGTATGCATGTCGGGGATGGCAAGGCACCTTGCAAGTCCAACACTTTCCTCAACATATTCCGGAGAAAGAAGCCAGGGGCTGGAAATCCAAAGTAAGTGGATTGACTGCAGGTACACATCTATCTGTATATGTCCCTCTCTTTGCCATTCTCTCTTGGTTGGCTGTAGTCTGCTGAATAGTAAGGTATGTAACAGATTTTCCTCTCACGTGTAGCAGAGGAGGTGGAAATGACCCTTTAGCTCTAAGCCTCAGATGGATACGGACGTGTTGCTTTTTATCTTCTCTCCTACTCTGGAGGCAGCCCTGTGCACAGCTCCCTGTACCACTGGGGCAAGTCAGGCAGTGGCAGAGTAACCAACTCCACCTGCAGCTTCCTGCATCTCCGTCACACGTGCCTGTGACAGGGATCTCACACCCCGATGTGCTGTTGCTCTGCATTACGTTCAAACTGAGGTGCCACTGTAGCCTTTTAGAAAAGAAATCTCTGTCTGAGTGACTGTAAATCACATGTACTTGCCTAAGGCCACTGGAATGTGTGTGAAAGCTGGGGACCGAACATTAGTTTTTAAGGAGTGTTTAAGCCCTCATGATTGTGATTCAAAAGCAGTCTCCGTGCTATCCCTATGCTCCACTTAATACTCAGCATTATGAGCAATGCTCTTACTCACCATTTGTGTAAATCTCTCCATGTTCCCAAACTCAGTGTTGGTGTGAAAGTTGCAGAAGTCAACTGATGGTGAAAATGAACTTGCATTCACATCTATTGAACCTGTTATTTTCCTTGCTAATAATTAAAAGCAATCCAGATGCAGCAGAGCGGGAGAGAGAACTGTTACTTCAAACAGCATCTCCCTGTGAGAAGCTGTCTGGAAATTTGCATTCTTTATTATCTTACTGCTTTTTAATCTTTAAAGAAGCACCATAGGGCTAGATATGAGCTTAGAAGATTTTTGTCCAGATGAAAAAAAAAATAAAGCACCAGTGAAACCTACATTTCCTAGCTTCCCAATAGAATTAAAAATAAGTTAATTTGCAGTTTTTTGGGATCTGTAGGTTTATCTGAGTCACTCAAGTTGGTTTTGATTCAGTTTGCATAAGCACCATTTTCATCTGTCCTGGTGATGGAGGTAATACTGTAGAAAACCCATGCTGTGATCAATTTCATCGTTATGCTACTTCAATACATTTTATTTGTTTGCTAGACGGGGGGTCAGAAGGGAAGGGAATGAAGACATAAGTGACCCAAATACACAGCTCAGTGCACCACAGAGGCCACATCAAGGCTGCTGGCTCCAGAGCTAGACAGCGAGCAAGCAGGGAGTGGCAAGCAGCCCTAGCAGCCACCACCTGCAGGGAGATGGCCAAAACCCTCTGTAGCCTAAGAGCTTGAGTTCCATGCAAACAGAAAGATGGAGCCTGATCCACCTTCCTCTGACTGTATGGTTGTTGGATGGGGACTCAGACATCTGTAAGAAACTAGCATGGTATTCCTGCAGTGTGGTCTCAGGATGATGCTGTGGGTTTCTTTAAGATGTTGACTGCGAAAAAAAGAGGACTTTTGAGTATTTTAGGTCATGAGAAACTTAATAACTAATTCTTTGTTCTGCTTATTCTTCTTCTACTTCTATAAAAAAAAACCCAACTAATATTAAAAGATCCAAATGTGATATACTTAGAATACAGTTCTTGATATGAAAGAATATTTCATCCTGTTCAAAAGTTGAGCTTCTCCCTCATCATTGTCACCTTTAAAACACAACAGGGCTTACATGAGCTTTTTAGCAATTTGTTTGTTACATAATTTTAGTAAGATTTTCTCTACCTCTCTGTCTCTCTGTTAAGCCTGTGTGAGTGTTATGAAGCAAAAAGGCTCTACAGAGTGTTCAGTTGCTTTTCTAAACTAAAAGCTCAGTACCTAGTTAATATATGCCTTTTTTCCTCAGGTTAAGCACCCATGTCTTTTACACAGCCAAATTCCCACTGCTGACCTAAACCTCTTGTACAGTTACTGCATGTTCTTCACCCAAACCAGCGCAGCTGCAGAGGCACGCTGGGATTGATGATGGAAAAGGATGATGGAAAAGGACAGCCCATGTCTGTGTTCATAGGCATGAAGGACTGAAGTTTAACAGAGAAACATGAAGCCTTGGAAATAAAGTCACAAGGCAAAACAAAAAGTAATTTCAGGGCTTTGGGGGGTTTTTTTAGCTCCTAGCAGAGTCCATTGCAAAGTTTCTGAGGACATTGTGACAACACAGATAAAATGTGAGTCACTGTGGAAATCAAGAAGGAAAAAGTAGAACTTGCTGCAGCCTTTGAAGCACCTAGATAACTCAAATGTGAAATCAGGTCCTTCCTGAAACAGGACTTAAAGCTACTGGGACATGCTCAGTGCCCACAGGAATGACCTCCAGACTGATTTTCTATGGTTTTGTCTGTGGGGGTTTTGTTTTGTTTGGTTTTGTTTTGTTTCATTTCGTCTCGTTTGTTGATGGTTTTGTTTTGGTTTTGGGTGGGGTTTTTTTTATTTGGTCAGGTTGGTTTGCTTGTTTGTTTAAATTCCCTATCAAAATCTGGGATTTATTTGTCATGTTTTCAGCAATTCTAATCCCTGTAATTATGTTGCTCTGTGTTAGATTCTTTAATAGTCTCTCCTGTGGCCACATTTTTCTGTCTATAGGTGGCCAGCAGTTCTGCACTCAAATGATTTCCCTTCTAGGTGTATTCATCTATTTTCTTGTTATATTTTCCCTCTCTTCCTAGTTTGCATTTCTTTTTCTGCTTTTTATCTCTTTTGCTGTCTGTATCAAATCTCTTCTCTTAATCCACTGAATTCCAATTCCTAAACAAAAAAGTAGCATCCATCTTAATTAAATTGGTGTGGCGATATAGGGTTAAATCAAATTAGTTTTAAAAATGGAACTATTTTACATTTACAAGGGCAAATCAAACTTATATAAGCCTTCATAAAGCATTTTCATGCAATGTTGTGCTGTTAGTTTAACTAATGTAGCTTGGAGATCAGAGCAAATCAAGCCACTCTTCCTTTCTTCTTCCTAAAGTAAAGCTTAAGAATTAACCAGGGAAGTCTATTAACACAGGATCTATTAGTCAGTTCAAAACCTTCAGCTACATCTGGTGCTGATACAGAGGTCAGAAATGTCATCTTGAAAAATGTCTGTCCCAGCTGCATTGCCAACAGAGTTTCAGTGAAAATAAATTGCTTCACTTAGAAAATAAAGCACACTGCCTTTACTGATGTGTTGCACTCTGAAGATGGTACATGCAGTCTTGAGGATTTGAACAGTCTCTTACTTTGGTGGAGTTAAACTTGGAGCAATTACAGCCAGAATTATTTTCCATAGAGTTGGTTGGGCATTTTCCAGTGGAATATATGTGTTTCCAGAAAATTCTGGCCTCTCAGAATGTTTCATAGAATCGGGCTTTGCTGGTAGGGTTTTTTCCTGTGCCAGAGGGACATTCTTTTTTCCCATGGAGAGAAGAAGACATTGGAAAATCATGAGGGAATATTACCCCAAAAGTTACAGCACTCACTTAAGCCAAGAGCATCTCCTTCATTTCCCAGGTCGATGCTCTATAAATGGATTATGCCCTGTCCCAGGGGAAGACTCCTTTATCTATGTTCTTGTCCAGCAGCATTTTGGAACAGATAAAAAACATTGTAATGCAAACCCTAGGGAAATACTTTGTATTATTCTGTGAGAGAGCTTGAATCTGGATCTGCGAGATCCCTCATAAGTGTCTTCAGTACCAAGCAACTGTCAGTCTTACCCTCTTGTCAAATAAATACTTAAATATGTATAAAAAATGGAGCAGCTCCATCAGGAGAGATGAAGAGAGAGTGTTGTCTGCTGCTTGTATTGAAGCTTTGTGGGGACATTTATTGTTAGTTTGCTGCTTGATGATATTACAAGATCCTGGCTGTTATGGGATAACAGCATAGCAGCATTTGTTAGGAGAGCCTTTTGCATCTAGTTTTTATTTTTCTAGATGCGAGATGAAAACTTTTGTGTGTGGATCTTGCTGTGATCTTTAGCCTTGTTCTCGGCCACAAATGCTACTTTGGTCTGTGAGGGTGAATGAGCTCAAAGGACATTTGTACAGAGCCTGTATGATCCCTTCCTGGGGAAGCAACGCTCCCTTCTGCACTACATGCAGAAAAAAATAGCCAGTGACCCTTCAGATGCTGATTCTGATGAGCTTTCAGGAAGTCCCTTCTCCAGCCACTGCTTCAGATGGACCCTACTCAACTTGCAGGAGACTGAAGTCAGGCCTGCAGCCTGCAGGTCTGTTGTGTTGCTTTTCTGTAGTACACACACAGTTCAAATAGAGTTGAGCCACACAGCAAGGCTCACCTCTTCTCTCATGCTTCTTGTGGGTTGTAGTAGCCTGAGACGGATCAGTGCTGCAGGAGTGACTGCAGGGAGAAAGTTCATTTTGTATCATTGGGTAATTAGCTCCAGGTTTGGCAGTGATGCTTATCTGCTCCCTCAGTCTCCATGTATAAATTACTTTGAATTTGTGGTTGAGACCCCATGCCTGGACACCATTTTAGTGAATTTTGAACCAGAGTAAGTAAGGATTTGATTGTCAATTTTGTGTAGCAAAATCTGAGTTAATAGGAAGCCAACTAACAAGACCTACTGAATGGCCAGGACTCCACATTAATGCATAGGTCACCTGCTTTCCCTTTGTAATTTTAGTATATTTGCATTTAATTATTTTTCATCCAGCTGTCTGCCCTTAGAAAAGAATAGCTGATTTAAAGTACTTCCAAACATGTAATTTATATTTTTAACACATTTTGGCAGTCCATGCCTCTAAACTGCTGTCACAGGCATCTACTCTAAGCAGTGCCCAGGCAGCCGCCTGGGCCATGGATCTCTCAAATTTGGTTTATTTTATTCCAGCAAAAAATTCCAGACAACCCAACATCCTCCAGTAACTTCTTCCTGCTTCCCTTTGTCCTTTTTCCCATCTCAGTTATTTAACTGGGAATCAGGGTTCTCAGTAACCTCGAGTAACACTTCTTTCCCTTAGCATGGCTTAGGGAATCACCTGCTTTTTTGTCTTGCCAGTTATAAAATTAAGGTGTTCTTAAGTTAGTGCTTCTCTTTAAACTGACTTGCTGAGTTGCCATTTCATCTTGAGCAACCTGTACTGACAAGTCCTGCTTTCCTGGATTCATTTCCCTTGGCCATTCACAGTCCACAAAGGCTTTTGGGCTCTTTGCCTCCTTCTTTTTCCAAGCCTCCCACAGACACACAGTGAGTGGAATCTTAGCACAAGTATGTCCAGAGGATTTTGTTTCACTGGTTTTCGTGGTGGTGGCAGGAGGCAAATGCACAGCACAGCACGGCAAGACTTGGAGCTTTCAGAAAAAGAGAGTAAAAGTTCAGCATACTCAGTTACAGTTGTTCAAATGGAGATCTTTTACAGCCTGTCACTGGATCCAGCCTGACTGCCCTGTCATAGGAAAAGGTGCTCAGGAGTACTCCATCTTCTCACTGTCATGTTATTACTCTGTAGAGTCAATATTCTGCCTTTAAACAGGGGTTATGGAGGCAAGAGTGAGGGAGAAAAGTGTGAACAGAAGATGTGAAAGCACTTTTGATCAGGCCTTTAATCCTGATCTCTGCAGGCTAAAGTAGGTGATATCAAACCAAACCAATCCATCTCATCCTGGCACAGCCACAGGGGGAATATTTCCCTCTGTCTGGTTGAAATGTATCAAAACATCTGAAACAAGTCAGTTTAGTGGAAAGTGCAAAGAGGATTAATAAAAACTGGTCATCATTGTACCTTCTCCTGTAAAAGAGATGTATTAAATCCTGTGCTTCAGGACACAACCCCAATGTGAGAAGTATTTTCTTTGGTCTTGAAGTGTGTCATCTAGCCTGCAGCACACAGGAATGATCTTTAAATGCTTCTTATACAGATTAGCATCTGGTGTAGTTTTACCTTACTACAGCAGTGCCAAGCCAGTATAGGGATGACTGCTGAACCTAATAGGAAATGGTAGACAACCTTGCTTTGCAATTTAGAAAACTGATGCAGTGGGTAAACTTCTCATGTCCTGCAGTAGTACTGCAGACACAACACAACAGAACTTCATTTTTACCATTTTAGACCTTGGAAAATACCACATTCCAAGGTACTTTCAAGAAGACCCTTAAACCTGCTTTGCCTGCACAGGCGTCCTCCTGAAGCTTACCCCAGGGGCAAATGGCATATTATGAAAGAGAATCTTGGAACAGCAGAAAGGATGTGAGCTTCTGCCTGTGGAAAATTATACAGAGACTGAAAAGAAAAAAAAAAAAAAAAAGGCAAAATTGTACAGAACAGATTAGGTTGTTTATTTAAACAACTTTTTGCCATATATCTGATCTCTCCATTAACCTCCAATAAAATGCTGACACCCACACTCTGTTTTTGGGGCTGACTCTGTAGGGCAGTGGCACCATGGGGTACAAGGTGCTGTGCTGGTCTATGGCTTTGAGGCTCCCAGGTCCCCATCAGGGCATGGGGCTCCAAAACCACTGGATATTTGGTTCACCCTTGCATCACACCCAGGGCATATCATGGAGGGATCTGCTTCCTTCACAGGCTGATGCAGACATGGCAGCTCTAGAATGGCTCCTGCTGACACAGCTGTCACAGGGAAAGCAGGTGGCACCTTGGTCTGGCCTGATTCATCTCCCTGTTGCAACCCTCCCTGACATTTACCCAGCTTCTGTATTCAGTGTAGTCCTTCACCCTTTTCTGAGGCTGCAGTGCCTTTGAGGGAAAGCCTCTTGCATGCTCACAAAGGCTAGCTGAAGGTGAAAATGCCAAACATCTCTCTCTCAGCAGTTGGTGTTTGGTGGCTTTGCTGGGCTGTTTACTGGTCTTAAACCATGAATGATTTTGTAGACACTGTGCCATGTCACAGCTCTTACCCAGTTCTCTTGTGGATGTGATGCAAATTTCAAGTAAGAAAATACAACAAAACCAGTCAAGCTGTTCAGTCCATGTCAGTATATTGATTTAAGTGAATATTTAAAACTCCCAGAAGACAGTTACATGGTTCCAAAGAGACTCTTAGAACCAATGTTAAAGAACTGGGAAGAAACACAAAATAATGGGGGAGTGTGAAACTTAACAATCCAATAGCAATCTCTTCTAGCCCTGCTGCAGGGTTGTCTATTAAATTTGATCTATGTAATTATATCTAATATTGTCTTCCATGGCCTTGAATTTGCATTTGATTGTGATATACATATATTGTAGTTCTGGCCCAGAGACCAAAAATAAAATACAGAATAGGGAGGGGATAAAAGACTCTCAGATATCACTTCAACACCTACATTCTTTCTCATTTAAATAACTACTACAACCCATATTTATTTTAAAACCAGGCATGGCATATGCATTTTCCAAATTATATACCAAATTGTCTATCTGTGTGTATATGTGCAAAATAACCAGTCTGTTGATAGTGGGGGTTTTTTATCCTTCTAATGAGAAATAAGGGGCATAGCTACATAAGGCACCATAAGTTTTCCTTGCAAATTATCCCAGCTAAAGGGAGTCCCAGCTCATGCATAGCTGATCACATGCCATTGCTAAGGCAAGATGAGGAGGAGTGAGGACAGATGCACACTATGATTGGGATGCTTGGGATCAAGCACAAACCAAAAGGCCTGGAAGTTTAGGCTCAGTCCTCTGGGTTTGCTCCCATGGCCAAACAGAGGCTGCCTGAGGCTACATTTGGGAGAAACAGCTTTAAAAAGCTGTGAGGTTCCGCAGTAGCCTCCCAGGACGAGCAGTGATTATAACCCCCTACCCTCAGACAAAACAGGTTATATTGAATACATTTACAGGATACATTGCCTGCAGCCTGACCTCCCATCCAGACTTCCGCTTCTTTATCACCAGTCAGAGCCACGTTTTGTGTGCAGGGTCCCTCTAGATGAGAGGGCTATTGGGTAAAGTTTTGTGCAATTTCCTCTCTTTCTCAAAGTTCCCAGTCTGTGGCAGTTTTGCCATTTTCTTTTCATGGACAATCACAACTTTGTTCTCCCAGGAGATTTTGACAGGATATAAATCTAAGGCATGGTCTCTGAGTCCAGTCTGGTTCTTGCCAAAGGACTGCTGGAGAGCCTCACTTTACAACTCCTTCTCTTGTTTTCAGCTCTCAAGATGCTGAATCACAAAATGTTTTCCTGCTTGAGGGCACTGCTGTAGCTTTGCTTAATGGATCTCAGTGCTTAAGCACAAGGACAAACAGATACACAGTCACATCAGAGGGGAGCTTTACACTTATGTACCATAATCTCTGCTTCCTGACTGAGGGAAAGCAAAGGCAGCACCACAGAAATCCTGGGGAAAGCTAGTATCTTTGCTGGCATAAACCACAGGAATAAGGACACCACTTGTAATTTAATTTCTTGCTTGACTGGATCACTTATTACATTTCCTTGTATTTTGGTATTTGTGTACATTATTCATATCCAGTCAGGATGCTGCAAAAGTGCACCAACTCAGTAGTGAGTGATACAAACAACTGCATTCACATGTAGGGATAAGCAAGTGTTGTTTATCTGCTTAGCACCATACTCTCACATTGTTTTGGTTACAATTGTCTCTATGAGAAAAACAAGGAAGAAAACTTCACCTTTTAAGAGTGTCAGGTACATAAATAGGTGTTGGAGGTTACATCCAGTTAAGCACCGTAAACCCTTCGATATTTCTGTATATTACATACAGAAATCAGATTCCAACTCTCATAAGCATATCCTCAGGAAGAAAAAACAATCCCCAAACCTATTTTCTCTGAAATATAAAATGGAAATGGAAGAAAGAACTAAAATACAAGTCTTCTAGAGATCACTTTAACATTTTTTAAGTCAAGAATGCAATTTACCTCCTTTCTATTCTCAAAGTGTGATGTTTCAGCCCATGCCACTGTTGCTCACCTCAGCACAAGCAAAGAGAGCTGTGACATTTCAAAAACATATGTTAATTCATGTACAAATAATTGCTAGAATAAACATGCAGGATGTTCTGCAAGCCTTTATTCTGCAGGGGTCTCTGAGCCACCTGTTGATTTCATACATCTTTGAACTAATTTAGAGGTGAAAAAATTTGGGTACTGAAGGATATTATGTGGATCTCTAATATTCTTTATGGAAGAACAAGACTATAAAACAGCAAAAGTAGCATACACATCTGCATACAGTTAAAACCAGAGTTTGTTTTTTCCCCTCAAATGATAATGTCTGAAAAATACTTTTTATTCATACCAACAATTTAGTGCAAAGTTATTAATGTGAAATGAAGAACTACTGCTTATTTATTTAATCCTTTTCCTTGCATAGGGACACATAAGAGGCACATAAGAGCCTAAGAAAGGGACAACACCCTTTCACTGATATGAAAGGCATTTTGCATTCTGGTTTGTTCACAAGCTTATCCCTACTTGTGATGAGCACTCCCTTTTGCTCAGGAATGCCTCACTGTCCTGCTTTGAGACAAATTTGGAGGAATGTCCAAAATTAATACCCTCTGATAGAAGGCAGGTTACAGCCACCCCTCCACCACCAGGTTTGGGAAAAATTTTTGTCAGAGGGAAGTGAAAGGGAGAAAATCTATTTATTTAACAGCCACAATGCACAATGGGAAAAGAATAATGCTAAATAACAAAACCTCTCACTGTGGGGAGAACCTGGTAAATCTCAGAGTCCTTTCTGTGGGTGTGGTCTCTCTCTCTCCTCTCCGGAGCTGGGGTTGGGCGTGGGCCCCTCCTGGATGATGTTCTGGTTTTGCTGAACGGTCCAGAAGAGAAGAAGAAACTGAAGCTCCAGGAAAAAGACAGTTTGCCTCAGCTGTCTCTCCCCTGAGAAAAGGAGCCAAGAGCAGGTTAAAAAGCAGGAAGGCTTCCTCCCTCTTGCTGCCCCAGCAGAACGCCGAGGAGTGTGTATCTGTGTCCTTGAACAAAAAAACGCTTTGCAAAATTCGCCTGGCTTTTTTTCCTTTCTCTTGAACCCAGTTTTAAAAGCACAGGAAAGCACAGGATTCATGTCTTGGCACAGAGCAGGTGATAGGGGACTCACATCATAAAGTCACCCCAAGATGCTCACAGAACAAGCCAGCACATGACAAACTGCAGGTGCTATGATCACATGCTTTAGCCAGACTCTGCAACTCACAAATGAATCCTACCCCAGAGAGAGGACATGCTCGGTCTCTGATAAGGGAATGTAGGTGGGTATGGTTCTCCACCCTCCTAGAAATTAAATCTGCAGAAGCAGATATGTTCATTTACAAATACCTGTGTATGGATATGATGGATGTGGCAAAGCAGAGGCTAAATTCTGCTGCACTACTCAGTCCAAAATCTGGATGTAGTCTTTGCTAAATGTCCCTCCCTCATAACGGAGGAATTTGCTTTCTTATATTTTTGTTCTTGGTGATTTAAGAGTTTGTGAAAGGAAGAGTAAGGAATCTAAAAATCTCTTTCTTGGCTTTCTACTTGAATTTAATTTTTTTTTTTTTTTTTTTTTTTTTTTTTAGGTAGCATGGTGTAATGCTTTTTTGACTTGTTTTCTGATTCTGTTTTTCATCTGTCCCAAACACATTGAGAACTATTCCCACCCAGAGCAGAGATGCAACTACATTCCTCTCTGTTCTCCCTGTTCTTAGCTCTGTACCCCAAGGACTCTGAATGGGCAAATTTGTCATTGTCAGACTTTTTTGCTAGGTTTTCAGACCAAGATATATCTGTAGAACAGACTCCAACAGACAGAAGATATACACTGTCAAAGAGCCACTAATAAGCATGGCCAGCATGAGAAGCTGGGTTCTCTGCTGTGCCAAAGAACTCTGAGAAACCACTTTAAGCGTGGGTTGAAAGTATATTGTATCAATATAACATCTGCCTCCACGTGAAAGTTGTTAGAGACTATTTAATTTTGAAATAACAAGTTAACTAATTCTTCAGAGTGTATATGTGCTCTGGCATTCAGCCTCCCACACCTGACAAGTATAGGTTAAAAGTCATTATCACTGTAAACACCAAACAATTGTGCAGGCTGAAAGTAATCATACAATTTGTCACTTTAAAGCCCACTTGAAAACTAAAAACTCCAGGTTTCTTGTTAGTGCATTATAGACAATTTACCATTTCTAGCTTACTGCTTCAGTTTATCCCTTCTCAAGCTGTTTCCCCTCCTCTGCTCTCTGGGGTTTTTCTTTTGTGGTGTGCAGGATGTGGCTTTCTTCCACCCTGTAAAATTAACTTTACAAAGAAGAAAAAAAGAAAAGAAAATTAATTTTCTTTTCTACTGGTCTGCTGGATTCCTTGAGCCAAATTTCAAGGTCAGATAAACACTAATGTCAGCACAAGAGAAACTGTCCCTGATGTCCATGGTTTGGGGAACAGGGGTGAGAGTTGTCCCTTTCAGCAGCAAATTATTAGTTTAGCACAGCTGTGCTGCAGCACCACAGCCACAGATGTCAAAGCTGATCATAAACTCTGTCAAAACAAGTGCCCCTTGATCTGATTATGGCAACTCCTCACTAGTAGATTGTTTGCTGGGGTTTGCAGTTTCAGTCTGATCAGCCCCAGAGAATCACAGGTTCAGTTTAAATAACCATCTACAAGCCACCTCCTATTTAGTATATCCTCCTTCCCTTTACCCAGCACTATTAATCTTTCCTCATCCTTGGTGTTCACGCTTTCTTACTTAGAGTTCTTGTTGGTCTTCCCCTCTACTTGAATGAATTTTTTTTCATGTTATCTTCTGGCCATTTCTTTTCCTGGCACAACCTAAATCTTCAGATAGCTCCATTCAGCCTGTTGTGGCTGGCTTGCAAGCCTTGCATTCCCAGAGAAAAGATTATCTGAAGATTGGGACTATTCCACATTACTCATTTGTTGCATCTCAACCCCTCCAAACAAGTTCACTAACCAGCCAGCCAACATACCCAGGAAACAACCAATCGAACCAAAAAAAGCAGAACCCAAAGTCTGTGGAAACAAACCCCCCCGGAGGGATTATGTACCTTGAGCAGACTGACAAGGACTGGCACAGCCACAGGGAAAGCGCAGCCACAGCTGTGCCCAGGTGCAGCGTGTGATGGCATCAGCCCCGCTGAGCCGCGGCTCCCGTGCCCAGCTGGCAGCGCCGTGCGGGGCCTCGCGGGGCTGGGCTGCGGCACTGCGCGGGTGGGCAGCCGGAGCTCGGGGCCCGCCTAGGACAGGCTCTGGTGGAGCACAGAGTGTGGCCCCAGGCAGCTCTGTGCTCCCCGGTCTGCGAGCAGTCCTTCCTCCTTTACTTTCCCACATCCTCTGAAACATAAGGCTCTAAACATTTCTGAATCCTTAGTGTTACATAAATTATCTTAAAAATCTCTCCTGCCACCATCACAGACAGCCGAGAGATTTTCCTGCAGCTACTTTGGGCTATCATAGCCTGTCAATCCACAAATGCTTTAAGCTGCCCTAAGCCAGAAGTGACACTCAAAGCCTTCCTTTACCACATGCCATCGCTTTACATATGCAAGGACAAGAGTCTGGACAGCCATGATGTGAACTCAAACTGGGAAATAAAAAGGTTTTTTTCCCCTTTTTTCTGTCATGGTTGTGACCCAGATTAGCTGTTCCTGTCACTCCCTGCCAGATGATTGAATAATTAATTGCACCAAAGGTTGTGCTGACACAGAGGGGAAGGTGGAGCAGCAGAAGGGAGCAACTGGGGAGGGCCAGAGCGCTCCCCCAGCACACATCTGGCTCCTGCTGCCCTGGGGTGACCTGAAGTACACACAGCCTTTGCTCCATATTCACTCTCCAGTTCAGTGCCATGTCTTTATGAGCATCCTTCTGGGATTATGTTCTCCTTGGTGACCTTGACCCTTCTGTCCTCTTCAGCAGATGCTCACACCTCGACAGGAAGGGTGTGCCATGAAATCCCTCCTGCTTCTCAGTCCTCTGTAGGTGACAATTATCCATATGCCTCACTCAGCTGGGCAAAGGTGAATAACCCTATAGACTCCTTTCTGCTTGTGCTGCTCTTTGCACCATGGCTCTTAGTTTCTCGCCAAAACCTGTTGCTGTGCTGTTGATTAGCATAATTAATTTAAAACCCAGAGCAATTATTTCCAGACATCACTTAGACAGGAATTCAGTACTTGTGTTTTAAAAATTAATTTGTACCAAAAATCCGTCCATCTTCC
This sequence comes from Rhipidura dahli, assembly GCA_013399225.1. Classification (NCBI taxonomy): domain Eukaryota; kingdom Metazoa; phylum Chordata; class Aves; order Passeriformes; family Rhipiduridae; genus Rhipidura; species Rhipidura dahli. The sequence goes on along the minus strand of VXAC01008839.1, from coordinate 2,394,153 downwards.
CAACTTCATCTATTGGCTTAGAAATCTTCTATCAGATCCTAGCTCATATAAAAGGCATTGAAAATTCAGCTCCCCATCCTACAGGAAAGGACAAGCACTTGCTTCTTTTTGTGTAGATGTCTTTTAACATAGCCATGACAACTGCACATAAAACCTGACCTTTCAAGGACACAAACATCTGAAGAGGAACATGCTTCTTCCTAGGAAGATGCTAGAACTGGAAAGGCAAGAGGATTTGGGGTGAGAGTTTAGTTGAACACTTTGCTGGTCTGGTTCTACACATGAGCAGTGCTTACCTCCCCAATCACCTTGCAGACTGCTAGAGCACTGAGGAGGTGAAAAGCAGGCCAGAAAGTTTGTACTGTTACTGAGCTATTCCTTGGGACTGCAGAGGCAGCCAGTCTGAGTGTTGGAGCAGGAACTGCTCTTCAGTGTGAGGCAGAGTGCCAAGGGCACATGGTGCTTCTCCTTTCCTGTATTAAACAAGTTCTTTAAAATGAGGAGTTGATTCAGGGCTATCACTTAACTTTCCTTGAATATGCTCCCCTCTTTACTTTATTCCTAATGCTATTGGTGGTCAGTTGTTTCAAATGAGATTGTACAAATTCTGGTGATGTGCTATTCTGTTCTTTTTTCACATGGGAATGTAAAAGATTTTTTTTACAGCTTCGACTACATCTAGTGAGGAGGATCTCTGACCATGACTTCAAATGATAAGTAGCACAGTGTACTGCACCTCAGTTTTCTTGGGCACCAGACAGAGTCATTCAGTTTGTGTCTGTTTGGGGAGTCTGATTGAGCAGAGAGAATAATTCCAGAGCAGAAGGTGAATGTTTCTAGTTTCACAGCTGTTCAGATATAAAACACTGCAGAGAGCAATTTACACTTCCTATAATCCTGACACAGCTGTTTGCCTTATGGGATGATTCATTTACACTTAGCAGAAAAAATGGTAGCAAGAGTGACACTTCCTTCATATCCTTTATGTTACTCACTGCAAATTTCAACAGGCTTGTTACCTACCCTGTTCTGAATGACTAGCCAGAAGCATTTTTCTGCTTCAAAGAACATAAAGTAAAGCAATTAATCCACTTCTTTCAGGAACCCTCTGCACTGTCTCCCTGCTTCCTCTGCCAAACTCCCTGTTATTGCACCCAGGGGTTCGTTATAAAGCAACTCAGACACTTTCATGATGGTGTACCAGCTCCTTGTTCAAATGCACAGAAGATCCATCGTGCCTCTGGGCTCAGGATACAAATAACCACTCAGCAGGAATTACCCTTGAGAAGACTGCCCCCAAAATGACTCATTAATCCTCATATTGTAAAGATGGGCAGAGTAATGTTTTATAACCAGAGAAATGTATGTGAAGTGCCATTAGTGCCTGCAAGGCTGGGAGAAAGAAGCGAGCATACACTGTCATCATTAGAAATAAAAGAAAAAAAAAGAAGGGTATAGAGATCTGGGCATTAATTCTGAATCACAGCTCTGCAGTATTAGCACACACTACTAGGAAGATAAAACAAAGCCTACAAGGATACTTCATATTCAGTGCAAAAGTGTTTATTATTATTTATGCAGTTAACATTGATTTCGTAATTGGAAGATAATTCACTGAAATACAGTCAACACATGCACTACATTTTCCGTAACTATAAATCCAGATTTCACTATAAATTCAAATTCTACTGAAGGATAAACCTTGAGATAAGGTGATTTCTGTAGTGTATAAGCCGTGCATCACCATGTGGGGATCACCCTTGACCTTGGCCAAAAGGCAGGCAACTGCTTTGATGGAGCTTAGCAGCATTTTAACAACAACCTCCTCCAGAACACAAACCTGGCCATTTGGGGCATTTGGGGGTTGCATACTCTATTAGATGTAACATCTATGTCTAAAACTGGCTGAGGAGCACAACTGTGGTCACAGTAAGAGAGGAGTTTGCTGTATTTTGAACACGTTTTGAGGCATTTTGAACTGCTTGAGGAAGCAGGCTTCTTTCTTTTTTCCTTTCACTGAGGAGGATTTCTTAACAAGACCTACAAATGCCAAAAGCCTGGAGAGCAAAATGCTCTGAACTCACTACAGGGATATATATGAATAACAAGAACTATAGAGGGGATGCAGCTAAGAAAGACACAAGTGACAGCAAAGTGCAGCAGCAGAGGAATGATGGCTGGTAAAGTCTGTTGACTCAGAAAGATCCAAGTTCCAAGCAGTGCTCTGAAAAAAAAGTCTTCCACCTTTCCCACAGTCCCTAAGCAGGGCAGTCTGTGGCTGTGTGCCCTCAGCTGAGTGTACAGCACTGTATGTGTGTGAGATACATTTAGCTCTGGATTTTTATCTCTGATAATCTAAATAAGCAACTTCATGTTGCTACTTGTTTTGTAAAACTAACTCCTGTGACTGAACAAAACGTACAGGCAGTAGAAAGCTCTTATTCTCTCAAATGATTAAGAAAACTGGAAGACTGTAGAAATGTTGAATATTCTGTCTAATCAGAAGCCTAATAATCCCTGTAACTTATATGGGATGGAGGAGAGAGCATGGTAGCTAAGTTCCTAGTCATGATCACTTTTAAATTTTCAAATCTCAGCGATCTCATTACACCTGGTAAGGAATTTAATTTTTCTAGAGGTTTCAAGGTGATCAGGTTGGCAAAATTGCTCAGCAGAATGTCTTATTTGTGTTTTATTTATGATACTTCAGATGTCATCTCAAGGCATTTACCTCTCCAAAATGGGTATGCATGTGTTCCATGTACATCACGCTGTGCTCCCGTGCTTTAGTATGTGGTGAGAGGAATGGCTTGTTTGGCTCATGTACTGAGTATGTAGTACATGCACACACCATCCATGAACCTGTTGTTCTGAGGTACACAGAAGTCTGGCAAGCATGCACTATGACCATTTGATGGGGAAAAATGCTGAATTTCGATTTGCATTTTATTTGCAATATAATGATGATTTAATTTTTTTTTTTTCAGAAATTCAGTGATACATTCCATGTGCAAAAATACCTGAGATTTTTGTCAAAGCATGTGTGTGTGTGTATATTCTTTTTATTGATAATGGGGAAGACATATGACAATTTGCATCTGCTTGATAGGGCAAGGAAGAAAAGAAAAATGAAGTGGAAATCATCCTATATTAATGACCCAAACTGCAATTTGCAATTCCATATTGAATTACCATTGCAGACAGAGTGCTTAGGAGACTATTCATTTTGTGTCTATCTCAATAAGCCAAATGCTTCCCTTAAAAGAGAGAAGCACAATAGTGAAATCACATATAATGAAAGATAGTGACTATTCAGCCAGAGCTCCAAAAGCAAAAGAAACATTTAGAGAAGCAGATTAAGGGAAGAGAGACAAAGGAAAATGCAGCAGCTGAGTATATATTAAAAACTCCACCAGCAAAAACTTTTGGTGATGCTTTTGTAAATAAGGCATGAAGGGCAGATGCTCCTTTTTTCATCATTTCATCCTATGTTGAGAATACCAGGGGCAAACTTCCTCTGACAGCTAGATGCACAGCAGCCCTTGCCATCTGGTATGTAAAGTGCATCAAGGCTCAGCACAGGGAGCAGAATGAACATCATGAAAACCTATTTTAAACAGTATTGTGCTGGAGCCAAAGAGAAATCTATGTGGAAGTTAAGGTGACAAGAGGAGAAAAGATGGGAAAGCCCACAGACATAGGTCAGGGACAGGCACCTATTGAGTGGTATAGCCACCATGTGTGCACATGTGCATAACCACTCACTGGGTGTCTTTTTCTTTTCAATCTTCAGGAAGAGGCAGCCAGAGTTCTCGCCCACCAGCCAGTGTCCGTCGGCACATGTGCAGCTTTGAAAAATCCCTGCAGTGAATGTGTAAGAGAAGCTGCATGACAAAGAGTGGTTTTACTCCTTGCTTTCTCTTTCTCATTGGTTTATCATGTCTAATGATGGGACAAATGTGATGCATGCCATTCAAGATGGGAAATTTGCTTATGTCCCCTTGTTTCACTTTAAACATTGTCCAGATGTGATGAAGAGGACACTGAACAATTTTTTTTGCAGCTTTTACTTTTTTATTTCTAAATGTTTTTTCTAAATGACTTTGCAAATATGTCCTCTTTTTGGTACTAATTCTACCTTCTTTTTCCATTTAGCCAACATTTTTTCCTCTTTTCTATAGTTTTGCATAGAGATGACAATATCCTGTGTGTTTTACACGGCGAGACACCTTTGCTGTGTACAGCTCTTGCTAACCTGTGCTTGTTAGGGAACTGTGGCTGCAGACCCAGCAGAGGGAACACAGAAAACACTTCTTTGGTGGGATCCACAGAAAATAGGGGAATCACAAGAAGGCACATGTGAATAAAACCAGCAGAATTTGGTGTAGGAACAAACAGCATCTCAATAGCAGTGAATTCTTTTTCTGTTATAATTTCTGAAAGATGTTCAGATTCTGCATAATTCTGCATTCAGCAAACAATAGTGAAGTTCAGCTGTTCAGATGCAAGAGTGAAAATACTGCCCTCTCTGAGCAAACACAAACATGGTGGAGAAAACAAGCAAGCTGTTGCAAAAACAGAAAGGCTTCACCTCCTTTCTTCCAGATCTGTGTTCATTTCCATCTGATAAGCAGCAGATGTGAAACAGTCCTGCTCCCCGCCCCAGGAAAGATTGTGCAGTGACTCGGTGGAAAGATGCTTGTGATCCACTGACACAGCATTTGAGCAGTGCTGCATGAGCATTTGAGATGCTGTTGCTCTGCTCCAAGCAGTGCAAAGCATTCTGGCTCTGTGTATGTCTCTGAGAGCTTATGCAATTTGTGGGCATGTAGCAGTAATTCAATCCAACCTGCCCCTATGATTTGCAGATCAGAAGAAATCCCCAAAATGCCTCATACATTTGGAGCAGTAGTGATGGCTTCACAGGACTTGTGCAGCAACCAGATTTGGCACCCTGAAAGGCAAGCTGTACACAGGCAGTGTAAGGAGCAGTACAAACATTTTGTTACTATCTTCTAGTCAGAACAATATGCCCCTCTTCCCTGAACTGGAACAAGTGCTGCAGATTCTCAGGGCACAGATCACCAATTGTCTGTCTGGAAATTCAAATGGGAGTCCAACACAGGCATGCTGTTAGGAGGCAAAAGCAAACGCAACAACAGATTCTATTCAAAAAAGCATGGGCATAGGCTGTGAAACTCCTGACCACAGGGAAGGCTGAAGCTCCTGCCTTTTGCATGATAACACTTGGGATCTTTATTTCAGTTTGGGAAAAAAAATTCTTATCCACATGAGCTTCTGAGAAACACTTCTGATGGGGCTCCAACCTGTCAATGGGTCTCCAAATGCTTGTGGCAGCTGCCCAGATAAGAAAGGCTTTAAGAAACAGTGGAGTTTTTCAGACCTGCTGAGCATGAAGCTTGCTATTTTGGCTTCTCTGCCCACCCCTGCCCCTCAGGCTTCCCTCTTCCTCCAGCCAGGATTGATGTGTTCAGAGACCTGGCAGTGTTGCACTGTAGCCCAGGGAAAGGCACGTCCTCCATCAGCAACCGACTGCCTGAGCTCCCTGTGGCCACAAAGCCTAGTTTGAGCAGTAGATAAGTGTCTATCATATCACCAGCTGTCCATCAGCACCTCCTTGCCTCAAGCCTCAGTCTCACTCACCAGAACTGCAGCAGTTTGCAAGTCCAGATTTTCCTCAGGAGGCCCTGCTTCACCACCCCAACATGCTGGAAATCACCGTGCATGCTATGGTTTCCCTCAGCTCCCATTCACAAGCAAGTAGATGTAGAGTCATGAAACTGTCTTGTGTTTTGATGCATATAATACTCAGCAGCATTTTTTTCACTAATGTTCGTCTCCATTTTCTGCACAGTCCTGTACATGGTTAGAAATGCAGAATCATCAAAATACAGATTCATAAAATTTTATTATTGTATTAAAAAAACCCAGAAGCATCAGCTCTGAGTTTCAGGGCTCTTTTCTTCTGGAGCTGCACTTCATTACCATGGAAACTTTTGGATACACCCAAAAACCCACAGGCTTTATAGGCTGCTCTGTGTGCTGCAGCATATTAGGGAGAGCCATACATTAAAGACAAGAGGCCTCATGACTAAACTTCCTGTGGCAACTTGGTTACATTTGCCACAGGGTGAAGCACTCTAAATGCTGGCATGTTAAGGCAAGTCTGATGGCTCTTTAAACCCTGTTTAAACCACTGGGAGTTTATTTTATTCTCAAGTATACCAGAGAATCTGACACATTACAGTGGGAGAAGGACCTCATTGACTGCTATCCCTACAAGGGTGTACACCTCTTTGCAGAAAATATCCATGGCAGCAGGCTTTTCTGTTCATTAGGAATTTATTCCTGCTCTGATCCAGCTATTGACTAGTGTAGTCAACCCATAACAACTAGGAAATATTCTGGGTGTGCTGTATAATTTGGCCCTTTCATAGCTTCATTTAGGGGTCTCAGTTGGGTATCTCCATGCCATGTGAAATACCTTTCAGCCTTGCTGCTCATGCCTTTGAGATGCTTGAAAAAAACCTGAACATATTTGGATATTTTAGTTTTACCTCATGCACCCTATCCTATGTTCCCAGTGCTTTTTTATTGCTGTTCACTATACAGCTTTCAGTTTGTCAATATCTTTTGGGTAAAAAACATGGTGGCCCAAATAATTTTCCATCAGAAACACAGAGGATTACAGAAAGCAAGGAAAAACCCCTAACTGTCTTAATTACGATTAAATTGTATTCACAGGAAAGACCTACTGATCTCTGCACCATGGTGTGGTGCTTTTGAGTGGGGAACACAGAATTCATGGGCAATTTTTGTGGTTTTATTATACTCAAAGTTCATTAATGACTGTTTCTTATTCAACAGCATCTCCATGGCATTTCCTTTGATGTAATGTTGTTTGAAGGTTGTTGATCTTCACAGCCTCCCAGTCTTGAAGACTATTTTGCCTTAGTTGCAGCCACCTACATTTTTTTGTAAATGTATTTAATTCTAGCATTTTCTTCCTCTGTTCCTAAGCTTTCCAGGTTCCTTTGCTCAAAACATTGATACTTTGCTCAAAACATTGTACTTTTCAGTTTTCAGATTCTACCAACTGTGCTCCCTTCTGAGCCTGTCAGAATAAATGCTTCAGCTCAGGCATTGGCATTGGCTGCACTGGCACATACATTTATCAGAATGTGGAGCATGGGACACACCTTCAGAAAACACAAATGCACTTCTCCATTGAGAACAGAGGGCCCATGATGATTTACATCACACTTTTCCCATGCATTAACTTTATTGTCCTTAAAATAACTACAAAAGAGATTCTGTAGGATGAAGTCATTCTGAAGATTTGGTGGGGTTTACTTATTAATAAGAACAAAATAAACAGATTCAAAAGCTATTCACTACTAAGAGCACTTTTAAATTTCACTTTGATTTGCAGGTTTCTCATCTTCATTTCTTGAACAGTGTATGAATTTTATTGCTGTTTCTGACAAATTTTTTATTATCCTGAACTTTGTATTATTTATTAGATTGTTTTCTCACAGCAACACTTTCGTAGTTATTCAATAACTTTTTCAAAATACCTAATGAACACATAGGTGAACTAATTTTTTTCACTAATAAATAGAAGACTGAAATGTGACACAACTTCAGTATTTCAGAGACTACAAATTTCTAGTAGTAACTATAATTAGTGGTCAGACCTTCATACACATTATCAGTGAAATATCCCCCCACCTCTTTTGAGCTAGGTAGGTTAGATCTGTGGTACATGCTGAAGTTATGGGACTTCAGCTACACTGAAGTAGTGCTCTGACCATTTCTCTCATCACCCCCTCGTGCCCCGAAATTCACAGCTGTATAACAAAGTTATTGTTAAGTCTCAAAGTGAATAAATCTACTTATATGGGGATATGTGGCTATATCTGAGCTGTTGGATTTGGAAATAATTCCCTGTCCCTAGGGCCAGGTATGAGCCTAGCAGCAATCCTGTTCCATGGAAGCACAAATGTAAAGTGAGTGACCCCAGTCCTGGTTCCAGCTTTCCCCATCTGGGAGGCCACAGAAAAGAGGTGAGGGGGGCACTGCCAACCTCTGATCCTGCCCAAGGGTCTCACCCAACCTGGAGACCCTGTGGATGGAAACCAGGATCTCATCACAGGGTACTCAGCATAGGCCTAGCTACTGCATCCACATTACAGACTGTATAATATTAAGATTTCAATTTAAAGAGAAAAATATCCCAGTTATCAATAGGGTCAATATACATTAGAAAGCTTATGTGTAACTCAGATAAAGTGATACTTTTGCATTAGAGTAACTTCTGAAAGAAATGAGTATGTTACATTTATTTAGCATACACCAATGGCAAGACAGAGAGTTGGAAAGCCAGCTCTGGGCTTGAGCTCACTCACAACACCCCTAAGTATCATCAGGTTTTGCCCTGGCAAGACAGTGTAACAACATTATGTTTTCCTATATTTTGTGTAAGCAGTTTTCATCACACATTTAAAGCAGTGCTCTAATTCACACAGAATATTGCATCCAATGCCCAAGGCACTTTTGTCCAACAAAAAAAAAAAAAAAAAAAAAAAAAAAAAAAAAAAATACAAAAAAAAAAAAAAAAAAAAAAAAAAAAAAAAAAAAAAAAAAAAAAAAGGGAGGGGAGCCACAAGGAAAAGTTAGTTAAGTAATTTAAATTTCCAGAAACACAAGTGGGAGGTTTAACTTTGCTCTAATTATACAGCACTAACAAAAGCATTGAAACCATTCTTTAAGATTTGTTTCTTGTTACCAAGATAGAGATTACAGTGTAAATGAACTAAAGCTGAAATTGGCTAGTGATTCTTTTTTTCATTTAGGTGTTTATATCAGGCAAAAATCCTCAGCATACACCAGATGGGGACTGTGGTTGATGATGGCTCCCTCACTCATGAGAGAGTGCAGAGGAGTTTTACTAACCCAGGTTTAAGAGTTGAGTCCCTAGAACCAGTGTTCCAGAAGTTAGGCTTGCAGGAACACGCAGACCAGCATGGCTTGCTTTGCTAATGAGCATCAGGGCTGGTTGTTGAAGCTCTGAGAGGAGGGGCTGCCCAGTGCAGGGAGATATCACTACCCTGGATTAAAATCTGCTCACACCCTTAATCAAATTTCATGCCCCAGTGTCCTTACTGAAATGGAAACAATAATGGAAGAGACCTTGGGGATACCAGCAAAGCACCTGCAGTGTGCTGCAGTGCAGGTATTAGCCCTTAATTTTAGGCTCGTTAGTTTGGTCCCTGGGAACAGTGAGGCAGCAGTAGCACAGAGTTTTACTCAGGCTCATTACCACTTATGTGACTGCAGGGCTGGAGAAAGCCTGCAGCTGGCTGACTGCCCCTGTGGGCAGGGCAGAAATTCCTCCACCGGCTTCCCTAGGATGGCAGCCATCAGCAAGTGCTGTGTGGGGTGAGAAAGGTTTTGTCCAATGCACAGCTTTTGGACTGGGCATTTCCTTCTGCTCTGTGTCCCGCTGCCTCCACAGGCTGCTCACCTCTGTGTCATTGCTCAGGGACAGCCCTGTGTGGGCTGGTGGGTGGCTGTAAATGCGCCCTGCTCTTTGAAGGGATTTGGTGACTGGGCAGTCACTGGTCCAGGACACTGGTCTCCTCTGGTTTCTAGTAAGACAGTTCAGGGCTTGTTTCAGACTCAATTTTTGCTCACAAAGTTGATAGGCTTCTTGGTTTTCATTTTATCTTCATTCCTAAGATTTGATCGTCATCGAAGGGACTGCCAGGTTATCCCAGTGCTTTCTGCTAGCTGTGGCATTTCAGTTACTGTAGTGACTACAAGGAGATAGGGCCAAATCAGTGGTCTGGCAATGAAAGACAGATAACATTTATTATTTCTCCTATTACCTCTTCCTCAAGTTAATTGCCATTGTTGCTTTTAAAAAACCAGCCTTATATATTAAATCTGTGCTCTGTGTCTTGTCTAACACCACCAAGCTAGCTCAAATGACTGTATCACTCATCTCAGCAAGCTTAAGATTCACCCTCAGCTCATGGCCACTTGGAGAAGACAGCAGACCACCACCCTGGCATCCTAAAAGGATGAAACAGGGGATGAACTCTTAATAGATCAAGGAATTGATCTGTTTTAACAGGAAGGGCTCTTTCTCAAGCATTTTGCCTGACTGCATCTGAAGTCATTTTCCAGTTTCTGGGTTCCTGGAGTTAACCTCACCAGAGCACATATCACTCTGCTTAACTATGTCATATGCTGTCAATTAGGGATTGTAATGCATAAAATATTCAAGGCAAAAAAAAAAAAAGACAAAGTTTCAAGCACACAAGGATTAAATTCCCTGCACTCTGAATCTCAAGTTATAACTTCACTGGTGAAAGGATCAGAGAGTTGCACAGACTAATTTACTTTAGACCAATAGGACAATCATTTTTCACCTCAGAAGCATTTAGCCCTTGAAGTGTAAAGGAACATTTTCTATCATCTTCACAATCCTGCAGTGTAAAGAGGAACCAACTTTTGTGGGGTACTCAGACTTTATACTGCTCCAAGATAACCAGCAAGGTCAGATCCTCCAGGAACTGGCAAGAGCAGGACTCTGTTCTTGGCCTGAAACTGGACTTGAGTCTGGGGAACTACTGGTCACAACAAGAGGTCAGATTTTGAGCCTATGGAGATATTTAACGATGAACAGCGAGCCGTCTGACAGGTTATAGGCATGTCCTACTGTTGGGCAGGCATATTTTGAACCACAGAATTGGGTGCATCAGTTCTTTTAAAGGTTTTCAGCAAGTAACTATTACAATCTGCAGTTGTTTTCCATCTTGTTTAGTGTCTATAATAAAGAGCTGAAAGTGCCTCAAAATGACTGCCCCAGAGTCATGCAGAGAGTATATTATAAAGTTCAATGCATGAATTAAAAGCAAAATTTTGAATTACCAAAAATAGTAACAGTTGTACTCATGAAACTAATAAAAACTCACACAAAAAGTATACTTCTATTTCCCTGGAATACAAAGCCCAGTGATAAAGCTGTGGTGATAATTGAGAAAAAACAACTAAATTCAATGTATGCTCTTGCCTATAAGCAAAAGCAAACCCATCCTACGTGCTGATAGGATATCCAGGAATCTGCCTGAACATGTAGACTAGATGGGAGGATTTGAAGAAATAGTACTTGGAGTGTTATACTGGGTATGCTCAAGTCCAAACCTTAAGATCCCTTGAGACTCCAAGAAGTTCACACCTATGCAGAAAGTGTGAAGTCTAAATCCTATGAGAAATTGACAGGAGAAAGCACAGCAGTAGGAAAGATAAATCAATACTTGGTGGACATAAACTGGGTAATCATCTTATTGATAACATGAAGAAACCACCACTTGGTGCCATCTTGTCGCTGTGTAATCAAACATTAGGTTTTCAATACCCTAACTGTGATCCAGTTTGGTGCCCTCTCTTGCCTTTGTGTGGAAAACCATCTCTTCTCCCATGATGACAGGCAGATTATTTTCATCTTGACCTTCTCCAATGGATGCTTCCTTCAAAAGAGGAGATGACAATCACTTAGTGAACGGTGACCACGCAGTCAGGATTGTCATCGTTGCTTTGCACAAGTGAGACGACTCCTTCTCTCACTGAGATTCAGTTCAGGTCTGAGCTTTTGCAGAGCCCCCTTTGCTTTTTGTCAAAATGTCAATTAATGATATTCAAGATGGCTGCTCTTCGTTCCAGCTTAACAAGTGCTTTTCTTGCATGTTAATTATGAATTCTGCCTGAATGTGTCAGTCTTGGTGCGACTCCCTGCCAGCCACCCAGCAAGACAGAGGCCAGGAATTTCTATGGCAGTCTTGGAACTCCATCTGAAAATGGGACTCATTAACAGGCTAGCAGTGCTTGGACATAGCAAGGAGAGCAAGTAGAGGGAAAGAGCTGAAACAATAATCTGAGGTGCATAATCAGTGGATATTGTCAAATGGATCCCACAGAGAGCCACTGCAGCCCTAATGCTCTTTGTCATGAGGCCACTGGAGCCATGAGCATTAAGGTCCAGCAAGCAGAGGCAAGGTGTGTCAGCAGCACCAGATCTCCCCAAAGAGCAAGTTGGTACCAGACAAATCCTGATGAAATGGTTTGCTCATATTTGGATATTGCAGTCCTAGCACAGTTTAAGCTTGGCTATTGACTTGGGACTATGGGGAGTGCTATAGAAGAAAAAAGTGAGAGGAGCAGAATTTGAGGGTGAGGAAGAGGGAAATGAACTAAAGAGGAGCAAGACCTGAAGACAGAGGTAGTGAGTTCCTTGAAATAGCTGTGCTTGCCTTTGGTGTAAAATACAAAATCTTGGAAATAAAATGAGATAGAGACTAAACAGATGGTGTGAGGAGGGAATCAAAAGTGAGACAATGCACCAGAACTAGATGTGAAGAAATAAATGATGCAGAAGTGGACTTAACATAAAAGGCAGCAGATAATCACCATATTTTTTTAGAAAAGCCCTTTGCAGTATTTGTAAGCTACAGCATCAGCAAAACACAATATGAGAGCACTTGATTTATTTTTCTCTCTACAAGAAGAGACTTGTTTTGAAGTAAAAGTAGACCAAATGTGTTTCTGTGTGAAGAGTTTGCAGTTCTTGGCATGTTAAAACATTACTTCAAAAATCTTTCACACTCCAGTTATATTCATTTGCTTATCTCTATAGCACTTAAAAAAAAAAAATACACATTTCATTTTGATCAAAACAGAAATGCTTCTAAACCTTCATTCTTATCTTTTCATTGATCACCATAATTTAGAGGTTTCCTTCTTCAGCTGGGAACTTGGCTTTTTTATTCTCTAGGTTAAAACTCTAAATCCAAACAGCTCCAGGTCATACCAACTACATGCTTTGGGGAGTTATGAATTTTTTAGATTGGCCCTTTCATGTGCCCCAGTTCCCACAGAGGTGGTGAGTCACAGGTCCAGCATTTGGAGTCTGGAGTTGGAGATGAGTTTCCCAGCTTGGATCCACCTAAATTCTTTATTTTTTTTTTTTTTCTCCAGGAGTACTTACTGCTCAGCAGAAAAGTGACACATTGTCATGTACATTTCTTTTCTGTTTTGACAGATTTACTACACTATCTGTATTGTACCAGTCTCTTCCAGCTATGAAAAAGTCAGTCAATACGGGGTTTTTTTTATAAAATTCAAGTGGCAATTATTTACTCCTTAGAAAGGAGAACCATGAGAGGCTGAGCAAGGAAAGTGAAATGCTTAGAAAAATACTGCAATACTGTAAGGGAAGGGATCTCCCCTGGTGAGTGCAGTAGCAGGAGGTGAGGCTGCTATGCCAGCCTCCCACTCACTTTGTCTCCCATCTGCACTGCAATCACAGGGTCTGAAGTTTAAATCCTTTGTTTGCTTCTGGTTCCTGAGGGATGAAACCCTGAGATAAGGCTACTTCAAGTAAATCATCTCAGAATTTCTCTCCATCTCTGGTTTCCACCGAGGTGATGTATTTTATGATTTGTGAACCATCTGTACTGTCTGACCTTCAATTAAACAGTTTCTTGGTCCCCTAAAGCACTGCTCAGCTCCCTGTCCCACCAGCTGCTAACAAGCTGCCACTCAGCTTTGCATTCTGCTCCCTTCAAGGGTACAGGGAAATGCAAAAACCTACAGCTCCTCAGTGTCAGACCCGACCCTCAGATCCTCACTCAGCCAAACTGCCCAGCCCGTAAATGAGGAGCCAGAGGGTTTGACTCACCATGGTCATGCTGCTGCTTGTTCCTCCTCCCACACAAACCAGCTGTTTTCCGTCCCAGAATTCCAGCCTGGTTTGTAAATAACAGTCACCCGGGAAGAAGTGCATTTGCCTCCTACCTCACAGAGGCCCTGGGAGTCCTTCATTTCTCTGATGGCTAATCTGTTTCTAAGTGCAAAAAGGGGGAGAGGGAATAAAAGGGAAAGGGGGGGTTAGCAACAATTTCTCTCTCTACCCAGTTTGCCAAAGGCTATGACTGTGGGTTCTTTTTCTTCCAACAGCTTGAAAATATTTCCTATAAGCTGCAAATCAGGCTTAATTAAAGCTTTTCTTGTGACTTGCTTCCTGTTTTTTTTCTTCCCCCTGCAAAATGGTGAGGAAACCTAGATACCGAATGACAGCTCAACTCCTCAAACCACAGATGGCTCTCCCAGAGCCCTTCCCGCAGGCTAGCCTTTCCAGGTTGGCTGTAGGATGGATAATCAACAGGAAGTAATCACTTTTGGATGAAAATCACAGTGTTGTTTTCTCATGTAGTACTTCTGGGAGGACATGAAAAACTGGAGGGGGGAGGCTTACTGATGAGGCAAAGCAATCAGTACTTTTGTAGGCTTGTTTGTTATACTGCCTGTGTCTTCGTAATGTAAATGCAAATAAACCCATCTTTATTTTATTCATAGTTCTAATGGAAAGTCTGTGTCATGGTCTGAACCAGGTGGAAGACAAGATCCAAAGGGGGAGCATACGTGGCACAGACTCTCAGTGCATGTGAAGAACCAGGAGACAGGGTGCAATCAGACAGCGGTGATCAAACCCCTCACTAAAGACTACCACGGCCAAAGCCTGACTTTTACCGACATCAGCAGTAAGACTCTGTGCAATGTGGTGGAGGAAGAAGACAGAGAGCCCGTTCACCTCAACCAGTCCAGCAGTCCCTCCATGGTGGTGCACAGGCGGGTGGCAACAACCCCCCCGCTGCAAGCCACGGCGGAGGAAACCCAACTCTTCTTGCCTGAGCAGTCCCCCAAGACCCTGCCCCTGCAGCCACAGTCTCTCATGGACCAGCTGCAAGGAGTGGTCAACAAATTTGCCCCCAGCATCCCCGACTTCAACACTGTCCTCCCCACTCCTGGCTCAGGGAATGGCGTGCGGCCCCCCTACCCGCCCCCGCCACCGCAGCAGCCGGCCCTGCAGCCCTTCCCGGTGGCTGCCTTCAGTGAGGAGCCCCTCTCTCCCCCGGCTGAGGAAGCAGAGAGCGAGAAGGTGAAGCTCATTCAGGGATACGTGTATGAAAAGAGCACAGAGGAGGAGGAGGACGAGGAGCCGGCAACCAGCAAAATGACTCTAGAAGACTCTCCGGCGCTGACGCCCCCGTCCCCTTTCCGGGATTCCGTGGCTTCAGGCAGCTCTGTGCCCAGCTCCCCTGTGTCGGAGTCGGTGCTCTGCACACCCCCAGATGTGACCTATGCCTCTGTCATCCTGAGGGATTATAAGCAAAGCTCGTCCACCCTGTAGATGCTGCAAGAGACAAGATGGGAAGGACTTTAGCAGCTGCCCACTGGGAGGACTTGCGGAGACAAGTCTCCCAGGGCTGTGGGGAGAGAGAGCAGAGAACAAAGTGACAAATGGCAGGGCAAAAATTTCATCCTGCACTTAATTAACTAAAATGAAACAAAAAGAAAACAAAAAAAAAAATCCATTCTGAGGGCTCAAGATTGTCTATCTGTTCAAAATAAAAATATTGTACTTTGGGAAAATGTTAGGAAAACAAAGCACAAACTAAAGGGACCACTTCTATAGCAAAAAAAAAAAAGAATAAACGCGCAGGAAAAAAATATAATCACACTTAGTCACACCCTCTCTTGGCAATGCTTGAAAAGGACTCTGGGAAGTGTGACCTGGAGAAGTCATTAGCACATCTCATGACTGCTGTCTGTCTGCTATGGGAGTAACACACCCAGGAGATGGAAGGGCAGAGTGTGGTGAAGGGGAACAAAGCTACTTGTATATGAGACATATATGCATATATATTTTTTTTTTCCTGGTTTCTACAGGTGGCATAACTGTGGAACATTGTTTGGGGGAGAGGAGATGAGATAATGTGAAAGCAATGGCTCTTACTGACTCCTATTTGAATGACTCGTACTTCATTCTGGGCTGCTTTTTGGGGGATTTGGGCTTCTTTTAATGCTGATTGTAAACAGAGTGAGAAATATGATCAAGTTAAGACTCAAGAGGTTTTTGAAGAAAGCCTTGCCATTGTACTTGTAATAAGATAAGGACTTAGAAAAACTGCCCTTTTGTATAAGGTTGCAAACCATGTGGCTAAACTGTTACACAACATTTCCTGTAGCAGAACAGTATTTATTGACTGTCTTTTCAAAAAAACCAACATATTTTGCCATGCCACTGCATCATTCCTTTGTGTTACTTTGGAATCAAATGCATTGAGAAATAGCTGTTTACCTAGAGCAACAACTGTTAACCTGGAAGAAAGGCAATTCCACCCTGGGGGCTACGGAGCCTCCGGGCAAGAGCGTGAGAGTTCGTTTGTGTATCTGTGTGTGTGGGTAGGGTATGTGTGAAGAGTGATGTCCAATAACCACCACTGGAAGATTGTCTTATATACTATGAATATTTTTATGTTTAAATCATGTTTTTATATGGCGTTGTTACAAATATTCGATAGATCTTTGAAGGTTTGTATGCTGTGCTAACACATCCTTTTTTTCATATACAAGCTGAGACAGTCATTACCCTTATAATAGGGGGCTTCGTTTTGCAGATATTTTATGAAGTAGACATATGGTGTTAATAACCAGTGCATTGAGAGCTTGTTATTTTACATGTTTTGAGCAAGTGTGNGCTATTCATGACCGATAATTCCAACACCTTGTGAAAAAAAAAAAAAAAAAAAAAAAAAAAAAAAAAAAAAAAGACTAAAACAAAAAGAAAAAGGTCTGTTTTAGAAATCTTGCAGGTGAGAGACAGGAAAAATAATTCAACTATTTCACTGCTTCAGATAATTTAAAATAAAATCATGTCAGGACAGAAAATTTCATCAGTGCTTAATGTGTGCCTAAATTCCCAGGTTTTGCTATTGACAGTTCTTTTAAACATCTTTTCATGTTTAGTTGCATGTTCTTTCTCTATGCTTTCACTTCTTGTATTTAATATACAATATAGCATCTTAAAGGTCGCTTCTAGGCAGTTGTAGTTCTGTCATTTATTCCTCCTCCTCCTCTATCTTTCATGTGTTTCCTAGAGATGGGCCTAATCCAATGCTCCCTAATGACTGGCATGATCAAAGTCCAGGTCTAATTGCTGTGGCCTGAACTTAAATATAATGATGATTGCCCCACTTATAAATGTGCTTATTATACATACACAGGTCAGGATTTTGGCTGCTATGAACTTTATGCTGCTGAATTCAGCTGAGATGAGGACCTGTCCCACAGTTCTACACTTTGCTTAAAAAAATACCTTAAAAGAATTTCCTCCTGTTAATATAGTTACAAACCCTGATTTTAACCATGCTTCTTTTGAATATTCTCTCAGAGTTTTCCTGAATTAATCATAATTCTATTATTTTTCTTTCTTTTCACTTGAATTTTAAGAAGTCCTGCTCGTTTTAAGAAGCCCTTCTTTGAAGATCCAAATCCCGTAGTTTTTCCCTAATTATGCAGCACTGGTATTGGAAGGTTTGGCTTATGCTCAAAACCAGATAGAGTCTTTTTTCCACATCCTCTTTTCACAATGTTTGCTCCTTTCAATATTACTCGTGGCCAAATGCTATCATCATCCTGATGTAGAAAGCATGAAACTACTTTGCCCAAAGACACATATTTGTCAGCATATTGATGTCTCTACAACAAATTGAAGACACCTGAGGGTTAGTTGGTTGATTTTTCTTTTCCACTTGGGGCTTTTAGGGGGATATTTTTTGTTGCTGTTTCTTTTATTTAAAATGTTGATCGCTCATTAAAGCAGTGAGGAAAATGCTGTATCTTCTTTGCTGATCACTGTGCTGGCAATGAATTCTATCTGCTAATAATTGTAGTATAAGATCTGTTGCAGTGTTTCCAAAAACATACATTGTCAGTAGCACAGAGCTGATACTAAGAAGCCAGTCTCTGAAGACCTGAGAGAGATAAGAAAAAGAAACAGAACAGATTTGCAGACAAGGACATGGCTATGTGGCAAGGTACTGTACTGTTTTCATATCTGTCTGTTTTGAACATATTAAGCACTGATTTTATTACTGCAATGTAATTATATCATGAGTAGGAGGAGTTTTCTTGAAATTCAGTATATTAGCTTTTAGTTTGTAATTGTTAAAACTGGAAACATACACATACGTAAATATATCTAAAGAGCAAGAACTCACCTTGTGTATGCAGCTGTATGAGCTACAAAGCTTTCTGTAGAAGTTTTTTTTTTTTTTTGGTCTGTCAAATGCTTGATGAAAACTGCCTTTTTGTCAAAATGATCTTGAAAATGCTGTAAAATAAATATTTTCTATTTATTATTTAAAAATAGAATGCCAAAATTTTTAATTTTCTGTTTCTTGAGTAGAAAATAATCATGTATAGTAATTCATTGTTCCAGAGCTTTTCCACATCATGAAGCCAAGAGATGGTGGGATATTTAAATGGAGGTAGGTTATTGATTGAATTGTGTCATGGAGGTGAGATGGTGGAGGGTTGGAGGATTTTTGCTTTGATAAAAACCTGCAGCTTTTTGGCTTCCTAATAAAATTCAGAAGCACTGTAGCTATGCATTCAGGCAGGCAAGTTGTAGAAGAGAATTCAATGGGAAATGACAGGAAATTTTGCTTCCCAAGGACATGGGAAAACACCAGCCCTTCTCCGAAAATAGTCTTTGAGATGTCTGCTTCTCCCATCAAGGAAACTGAAATGTGCTTTATTGACAGCTGTAAATGATAGGCATTGATCCACCCCAGCATTTTGTGTCCTACCTTTACTGTTTCTGTATAGAGCAAACTACAGAGACTCCTGACTCCTTCTCTGCAGCTCACAAACACTCTGGCTTTTTGGTGACTCCTGGACTGCTCTGTGCCTCAGCAAGATGATTGTTTGGAGTACTGCTGGGATTTTCAGACGAGTGGCACTAAACATAGAAAATCTAGATCTTTTTATCGTTACACTTGTGAACAGGCTTGTGGCTCCTTTGCTTGGATCTGGCCTTGCAAGAGCCCATGCCTGAGGAGTCAGCCCACCTACAACTCCTGCAGTGCAGGAGTACAGACAATGACAGTGCATTCAGTGGTAAGTGTCAAAAGTTTGGTCTCTTTGTTCATAGAGGGTTTTTTTTTTCTTATCCCCTTATATTTTTTGTTTTCAAAATCTATGCTATGTCTTAGTAAAGGTTCTGCTAAACAAGTGTATTCAATTGCAAAAACATCCTCAGAGAAACATAGCACTTAACTCCCCTCCAGAGAACCCAGTGCAATGTTGCACAAGCTGCTGAAAAAAAACATTTAAAGCAACTTTTCAGTGGGTAAATGGATCACTGGACCACAGAGAAGCAAAGCATACTTGAGTTTTAGTCTCCATCTTCCTGTCAAGGAAAGAGTGTTGGCAGGTCCACCAGCCCAGTCCATGCCTGTCCACCCAAGCTCTCTGCTCAATATGTTGGGTCTCCAGACTGGTGTCCCATACAGTTTGCATGGAGTAAGTGGCTAACAAAAAAAAAAAAAGGCAATGGAAATTTGGAGTCATATTCATCACTTTTTAGAGCAAAACAGAGGAGCAGGTTGCTAATATCTGTTCTACACAAGGTCTGAGTGACTTGTGTAAAAATGCTTCTTATAAGGGAGTGGGAAAAGTGTGGGTTTGCAGATTGCATTGTTGTGGTCGTTTTTTTTTCCTAAATAAATGAGTCACTAGACA
The DNA here is from genome assembly GCA_013399225.1 of Rhipidura dahli. Lineage (NCBI taxonomy): Eukaryota > Metazoa > Chordata > Aves > Passeriformes > Rhipiduridae > Rhipidura > Rhipidura dahli. Next base: position 2,374,479 of record VXAC01008839.1, on the reverse strand, counting down.
CTTGGCAAGTATCTGTCTGCAAATCATTGGGAAGAAAAGGCAGACACTGTAGGTTATTTTTATCTGTGTAAGATTCCCAACAGGGATATTAGCAAAAAAGAAGATAAGGAATGCCATGCAGCCAAGTGCATGGTACTACCACAGGCCCCATGTGTGGACCTGGACTCACATTTTGCACACCCTGCCAGCTCCCAGGCAGAGATAGTAGAAGAGAGCAGGATTGACTGGTTGCCATTTCCAGTGTTACAGGTAAAGTGTATCCAACTGAAAAAACAAGCAAGCTATTCTTTGCCTTTGCTAATTCAACTTGCAGCTCTCAGTAAATCACACAAAAGGGGACTGCTCCCCACCTGAGAGAACAGGTCACCCTTTGGTATCAAGTAAGAGCATTTCTTTTCTTTTTGGTTTCAAGGTGGGCGTAAGCAATGTATCTCTGCAGAAGTGAAATCTCGTTGTGAGTTGTGGGTTTCCATAACCAAAAGGCCTCTAGGTAGGTGGAAAAGCAGCTGGCACAGATACCAGTGCAGACAGATAAGAGTTTAGGAGTGGTATGTATCTATGACATTTAATCCACCCACTTTATTTATTGTACACCGTGTAATGTGTAGGTGCCATGAGATCCATTCCCCCACCCACTCCACGCTATGGTGTGTGGGACTCCTACCTCCCTGTGCTGCTCTGAGGCTGAACCAGGAACAGATCTGCAAGACAGATGCTGGAAAGATGGTGTGCCTGGAGGACTGGCTCAGGGCAGGGAGTCTTTGGTCAGCTCCCTCTAACTCCCTGTTTTCCTTACACCGGGTGTCTTTGCAATGCACCCAGAGTGTATTTTCCTTGCAAGCATCACCTAGAGATGGGGGATTTCAGTGCTGTGGAGTGCCTTGAAATAAGTCAAGAGTTTAAAAGGAGCTATTTCCCCAGGTCCCCTCCTACAGCCCACGGTGAGATGTTCCCCGCTACAGCTGAACAAACCTGTCAGTCCTACAGCCATAACCCAGGGGGTGATGAGCTGTTTGTTGCTTTATGGAATGCCCAGCAGCCTGTGCTGCCAAATGTTGGCAGTGCACGTACAGCCCTGAGCACATGCTTGGTGAAAACTTCACACTGCTGCTCCCTGAGCTGCTGGTGCCCAGAGGTCTGAGTGGCACTGAGGGCTCGCTGTGGCCTTCACTGTTCTTAATGACACAGGGAAAGAGAAGGAACAAAAGGAAGACAACAACTTGCCTTTACCTCTCTTGCAAGAAAGGCAGGCAGGATTGTGCTGTGGAGCCAGCAGTGTATCCCTTACAGCTTCTGACAAAGTCCTGAGAGCCCCTCTTATTTCCACAGACACAAAGAGTTGGCCCTTCATTCTTTAGCCACTCTTGTTAGGTAACACTAAAGTAGGCAAACAATGAAATTGTCAAGGCAAAATGCTTAAATACCACCACTGGGAATGATGTCTCTCATGGAAGCTGAATCTGAGCAATGTTTTCAAAATTGTATGGTATAGGAGTTTTTTTAATATGTCTTTTAGACTTAAAAATGCACTCACAAATGGATGTCTTTTTATTTGGGGAAAGAAGGAAGAATGAGTGTGTTTTCCTGGGATGTGTTATACATGCTTTGTTTGAACACTTACACAAAACAATTAAACTGTATTTTAATTTGGCAGCTACCTTGGTAATTATTTCAGATTTTTTTTTTTGTTTTGTTTTGGGGGGGAGAGGGTGGGTAGATTTTTTTTCTTTTCTGCTTAAAAATAGTACCTAGAATACTTAGCAAGATTATTTACTGTGCCAGGATTTTCATGTGCATCTGTGTGATGCTAATTTAGAAACTGAAGCCTTTAAGTGGCGAGATCCTCAATGTGTGTGAATCAGCGTCAAGTCCTCAATTATGTCATTTTCCTTAAGAAACTGGCTGAATACCTGTGCTATTAACTTTTGAATTTCCTAAAGATTCATTTCCCACCCCAAGCTCCATTTCACAGTTGTGAGGATCCTGTTCTTGTCTCTGTTTCTGAGGCTGCTGTTGATCATTGTTCTTATGATTTGGCGCAATGCCTTTGCAACAGCCTTGGCACAATTGCAGGGGGAAGTGCCTGTCAGGCTGCAGCTCCCCAGCAGTGCCAAGAGATTTTCCTTCTGAGCTCCATTTCCCTTTTTGCTGCATGGCCTGCTCTCCAATATGCTGTTTGTGCTTGGGTAATATGGTTGCTCACTTTAAAAACTCACACAGCACTCACACAGGACAGTCTGGCACGAGTCACCCTGTTGGGCATGAACTTGGTGCATCACAGCCTGGCCTTCACCTGCCCCCAGTTCAGTTCTTGATTCTTTAGTGACTTCAGGATGTTAATCTACCCAGGGGTGTTTCAAACCCACATAAGGGAGCTGGGTGAAAATTTACAAAGGACACAAGAGAAAACTGGGCATAGAAGTCCTTAAGATATCTTTAAAAACTCAGCCAGTCTTTCCTTCCAACTCAGGTCTGGACACAACAGAGGGGTGTATAAATAAAGGATGATTTTCACAGCCCTTTTATTCTCTTTCTCACCTTGATCTCAATGCCAGTTCACTCCTGCTCATTCTTACCCAGCCTATTTTTATAGTATATACGGCATAGCTGTGGAAGTGGCACCACCCTATTCAATAATTTAGTCTTGGATCCCTCATTTTCCTTATTTCCAGTAGCCTCATGATCAGTGTTAAATGAATATTTGGGATGTCTGTGAAAGCTTGTGGAATAAAAACACCACACAACACAGAGAAGGCACAACAGTCACATCAGCTGGGGCAAGCTCAGGTGCTGCAGATTTGATATAAATCATCAAATAACACCACAGTCCACAGCACAGTTAACTCTCAGGAGGACAGAACAGCCAGCAGGTCTAAGGAGAACTAATTTTCCCAGCAAGATCCAGGGTCTGAGCCTCAGCTCCAGATCAACACTGTTTGTCAGACTGCAATGCCATCATTTGTAAAGCACTCAGAGCCTTTTTCTACTTATTGCTGGGTTGTTTGTTTAAGACAACTATCATCATCTTTAGAGGACAGACCTTTCCCCACCACTTACAAAACATTCCAAGCCTTTCTCTCCTTAATGCTGCTTTTTGAGATAGATGTCATCAACTTCAGTGAGAGGCAGACCCTGCCCACAGCAGACTGGGCATGGGGCAGTGCTGGAGCAGGATCAGGACCTGGGTAGCAGAAGCTTTCTTGCACAGTGCACTGCTTTTAGACATTTGTGTTGTGTTTTCCTTCTGCATTTAGAGCTCTCTGAGGCTCAGCACCTCTGTTCATAGCAGCATGAACAACATGCAGCTGGCAAAAACACCACAGCAAGCAGTATTTACTATTTGACCTCAGCTCCCAAGCTCAGTTGCTAGCACTTTCCCCTACCTATGTGCCCCATCTTCTTGTCACAAACAACTTGTCACCTGTGACACGAAGGAGCAAGCCTGGATGAAGAAACAGGGGAGACAGATATTTTTCTGTGCAAAGGCCTCTTGGTGCTGAAGCCCTGGGAACACTGATTTACAGAGGCCAGGCACATCCCACAGGAGAGTCCCCTGTGTGCACAAGAGACAAGGTTCCCACACTGCCACACTGGCTGAGGGTGTCAGACAGGGCAGATGGAGCCCTCTGAGGTTCTTTGTGACCACAGGGAATTTCACAGGTGCTGTTCACCAATGCAACTGAGATGTACGTGTGACCAGTTTGGGACAAAGAGCTTTGAAAAGGGCAAGAATGGGAAGCTCCCCCTTGACATCTTCCTCCAAGGGATTCAGATCATAATGTCTGCGAGTGTAGGACTTGCTGCCATGTCTGGGACAGCCTACAGCCCACCAAGCCCCAGCCTCCCTTCACCTTCAGACCCTCCTGAGCTCCAGCCCTGGCTCTGCATAGAGATTTATCTCCCTTCCCAGGGGATGATGCCTGCAGGAGGTTGCAAGATTCTGGCTGCTTTTTTTGCTTGCTCCAGAGGTCTCTGCTGATGCATTTTCATCTGGCTTCTAAGCAAAATGCAAGCTGTTTGCTCCTGCAGGCACAGGAGACAGTGGGTGGTCGGCTGGCCCTGTCCTGGCTGGGAAGGGAGAGCAATGGTGTCAATACCCAACCATCTGGGTATTGCATGCACAGCACACAGTGATAGAAACAAAGGGAGAGAAGCTGCATGAAAGGCCTCTGTGAGTTGTTTCACTCTCACATCTATGAAATCCTGTCTAAATCATGAAAATCCAGAGTTCTAACTGGGCTGGATGAAAGAAGTGGTGCATGCTGTCCATCAGACCTTATGGGCCAAGCTCACATATCCCTGTCAGCTGGGGGTTCTCTCGGAGCCTTTACTCACTTTCACAGTGGATTGCACTGGCAAAGACAACAGAAGGAAAACACAGAAGAAAAGGAGCTCCATTAGGCAGCAAGTGCATCTCTCAGCAAGAAGAACTAATTCTTAAAAGAGCTACTGGACTTAATAGCTGAGATGTTACAAGTTATTTCAGGATTCCTCTACTAATGCATCAGGCTCAGTCCAGCCAAAGGCTAGGAGTAATGCTTAGCAGAGTACCAAGAGATGAGAAGAGTCATAGTTCTGTTGTAGCAACACCGTGACAAGGATTTCCCCATCTTCTGCTTTCCGAAGAAAATATGAACCCTTTAAAAAAAAAATTAAGTGGTTCTCTAACACTCAAGTTTCACAAGGATGGCCAATGTCAAGTGACCAGGACAGAGTTACAGGATACAGTGGTAAAAAGTCTTTTTCTTCATTAATCAATATTTGAAAGTATAACTGCATCTGTAGAAAAATTCAAAGGAAACTTCTATCATTTCCTACCAGGAAAGGTTCACTCAAGCAGTGAAATATTAATTTTATTATTTAGTTTACCATATTGTGAAAACTAAGCCTCCTGCAAGCCATTGGGTCTATATAGAAATTGTACCATGGCTCTCACATCAGCTGGGGTGCAAGTTAAGTCCTACCTGACTGAAAGAAGGAAAGCGAGAGGATTCTTCAATTATGAGTATTTTTCCTGAGGCACCTGGTCGTGTTTTCCTCTCTACAAAAACAACTACATGTAAAGATTCAGTATGCAGGCCTTCCATGTTGCCTAACACATGATGTGTTCAGCTAAAGCCTGATGCTTTTCATCCAGGCAGGCCAGTTTTGCTAACTTTTCCAGAAGCTCTCTCTCTTGCAGGGAACTCATACCTGCCACGAGTGGCTAACATGCAGTTATCAAGGTTAAGACAAAGAAAAAGAGTCCTTAACAGAAGGCTGGGTTTGATTCACTTCCTTTATTTTGAGAGGAAAGCCCTGTGTGAAACCATAAAAAAATTACACTTTGCACCATATCTTTCTCTAGAAATACATAATTACTTGTTTGTCAATAAAAGATTGAACTACATTTTTATTCATCCTTGACAATCACATTAAACCATGATGAAAAAGTATTTACTGATTTAAATCTAAGAGACACAACTCCATCTTTTAATTGTCATAAGCAGAACTTTAAGTGGAAAACTGGGAGTAAAGAAATTTACCTTCTCATGCCTACTGAAACTCACAAGTTAGTCAAGAGAGATTTAAGCCTCATGAACATCTGCATTCTCTGTCACAAGTAGCTTCAAGATTTTTTAAACTGATGTCATGGCATCTTGCAGAATATGTGTTTGAGCAGCTTAGCCCCAAGTCCTTTCTGCCTCTGATATTCATGTCATTATTTATCTCAGCACAAGACACTCCAACTCTTCAAAGGCTTCTGGAAGGCTATGAGCACTCCTTTCCTAGAGCTGTACAGAGCATAAAATAGCTATGGATTCAGTCTGTCTTTAATGTAGCATGTTTGGGTGGGAGGCAGCACTGTCCTCCCCATTTGGCAGGTGAGGAGGCTGACACATCGTATACAAACACCAACATTTGCAAATATTTTCCTAAAGCTAAGCAGTAAGTTCTTATTTTGACATTTAAAAAAAAAAAAAAGCCTGCTTCTGTGCTTGTCTTCTCCTGAAGTCAATGGCAGCTACATATATTAAGCACATATATATGAAATGTGAGCTGTTGATCTCAACATCTAATGGTTTTAGGTATTCTTCTGCAAAAATGTTTCAAACTACTGCTCCAAAGCAAGGATCCTGTAGCACAAATGAAGACTGGTGGCAGTGAGCAGAAAGGGAAGAGATTCTTCTCTTTCTACTCTATGTTTATTTACCAATACTCATATTGAACATGAAAGCAACACCAATGTCTCTTGGTATGATCTAGCCCCAGACCTGGCATTCTGGAGTAGGGCATGCCCAAAGTGAGACTGATTATTCATCTGCAGTTCAGATTTCTATTTTGACATTCCTTAGGTGAAAGCCTTCAATTATGTCACCACATAACCATCTGCCATTTACAGGAGCTCTCCCTCTCTTGCAGTGCAGGTAATGTGCTGAGATATGCACATTACAACAAAGCTTCCCAATGCTTTGCTGATTTCCACTGATGAGAAGGTGAGCAAGCTTGCTTTATTCAAATTCTTTCTAATTAATCAATCTGATTTTATGTTATAACTCTCCTGTGAGACATGGGGCTTAGTCACACAAAGATGTATATAAAATTGAGCCAGGGAGAGAAGGGTCACACCATTAATTGTGGATCCTCACTTTGGCCAAGCTGCTTCAATTTACATAACATTATAATATTATATAGAAGTCATACATAAGATCACAGCTTTGCTACTTTGGCACCACATACGACTGCCCAGAGCTGTAAATAAAGCCTAATGTTTTAACTTGATGAAAGACAGTCGTCTGATGTCTTTCAATCCCCCTCTTCATTCACCACACGGTTTTCATTTACCACATAATTTTCATTTACTACATGAACTTCATTCATTCCTAAAACAAGTTCACCCTGTTATTCAATAGGAAAATAGCCCACAGGAGAATGGTGTTTGCTCCCATCTTTAACAGCTGTCTTCAGTTTTCTATACAAAAGAAACAAAACAAGGCTATGCTTTTTAAGCACGTTAATATTGTTCATGTGGGGAATACTGATCATCTTTTTCAAGCTGTAACACAGTCTGCACTCAGCAGCAGAGCAGCACCAGCCTCGTGGCTGCTGCTCATGGTTTGGGCTGTGTCAATTCATTGCTCAGCCCTTGCAGCACCTGAGTGGTGACAAGGGATCCTCGCCCCCACCACAGCCCAGTACCACAGGCTGGTGGGCTGCCTTTGCCAGGGAGTTTACAGCATGTGCTGGGATCTCTGACTCACTCTGGGAGAAGTGATCTCTGTGTCAGATGTGCCTGCTTCCCCACTGATCCCCTAGAACTCCTCTGCTCCAGGGAGAAGGTCCCAGTCTCCGTGCCCAGTATCTCATACCCCCTTGGCAGACACAGCATAGGCCTAACCCCTATAGTAAATTCAGACTCAATTTCAGTGCTTGCTCAAAAAAAATGTTGGATGTATTTTCTTTTAAGTGACGAAAGGAAGTCTTTTATTTGAACTCTTAAAATTTGAGATTGGTTGAACTGCTGGAAAATCACAGCCCAAATAATTTAACGATGTTTCAAGCAGCTTCATGCAAAATCTTACAGCAGGAGATGATCTAAAGCTTTAAGGCAATGCCAAGTAGCATTCCTCAGCAACACATGTTGGAGTAGACCCTCAGCCAAATTCAGAAGTAAAGGAAAGTACCTTTGCTGCTCTAATTCCTGTTCAGTGGCATATTTTTTGCAGTCCCAAACTACCATCAAGCAGTCTTTCTGGTTGAAAATCTAGATGCATCCATTATCCCCTAACATTTATTGTGACAGTGTGCTATTAAGATGAAAGAAAAGTTATTCATCTGGGAATCACTTGACAATATAAATGGTGCTATTTTGAGCTTTTGTTGCCACTACAATTAATCAAGTGAAAGGCACTCAGTTTGGTGGTTTATTTTCTTTTTTTGCTTATGCTAAAGTTAATTTCAGAAATCTGGTGACTTCCTTTGCTAAGTAGTGCTAGTTTTGATATTCCATTCTATTATAAGGTCAGTTTTTATCAGTTTAGCAAGAAAGATTCTATTTGTTTAATAGTGTCACATGCTAAGACTTAATGGGCAAGACACAAAATGAAGGATGCAAAAAATGCAGCAAAGACTGATAAAGCTCCTTTTTCCCATAACTAGTTACATGTACAGACACTGGCAGCCACACACACCCAGTCTGCTCCACCTGACAGCATTCCCATCCGTTTCCCTTTGGTTTAGTTACCTGTATGTGCAGTGGGGCCCTGCTATTTCACCAGACCCTTTTGGTGGAAGGGAGCATGAGCTGCTGGGGAATGATGTAAGAAGCCACAGAGGAGCCATCAGCTCTCTGGTGCCTCTGTTTCAGTGAAATAAATGGCAGATTATGAGAACACCAAAAAGTGCTAATATATTACTTCAAAATCCACAGTATTTGTGAGAATGCTACTTACCTAGTGCAGATAGATGTAACATGATATAACAGCCTCTAATGGATCATTTACAAGTGACAAATAATTGGTGTTGCCAACTTCTTCTTTTCTATAAATAAAAGTCAGTGAGGTTCTCTAGAACAAGGAAAAACCTTCCCAAATGTAATCTAAAAAGAACTAAAAATCAAATAGTATTATGGTTCAAAAATGGGATAAAAGATATCCCATGTTGATTAAGACAGACAAGCATCTCAGTGAAGAAAAACAGGGAGAGAAAAAAGAGGAAACGCTGTAAATTTTGGTTACTTAGGCAATTTCCTTGTAGCTTTAGCAACGTATCGGAAATAAGGGACAAAAAGCTCAGCATTTTTAATATTTTAATTAAACCTTTCATCAGCTTCAAAAGATTCCATCTCCTTCCCCTTTCATTCACCTGAACCTAAAAGAAATGTATGTATCAACCAATAAGAAAGTAATAAATAAATAAATAGATAAATAAATAAAATGGCATTTTATGTAATTTACAGGTACACAGCAAGTGGTACTGGGGGTAATCAGGAAGAAACAGTAGATGTGGTTTTATCTTTTTGCTTGGATGCTCCTTCCCTTCTTCTCTTATTTTGTAATTCTCTCTGAATTGCAAATTTTATTCTATAGATGGAGAACCTGGCACATTTTTGGATTCCATTAATGCAGAGCTCATTATTCCTGAATAAATAAGTAAGGTTTCTGATGTTGGAAGGTAGAAAAACAGAGCCTTTTGCTCTGACCAGTTCTGACTGGTGTATCTCACATACAGGGTCAGTGGGATACCACTCATACAGGTAAATCATTCATATTCAGTGGAATTCCTAAAAAGGTCACTGATTGGAGACCGTGGTCTCATAACATCCCTAGGAAAGTAGTCTTGCATTATTTCACAGTGATGCACTGAGACTCCAGATATCCACAGGGAGCCCTTGAGCACATTCTCTCCCTAGGACACCAATGTACACATACACTTGAATTACAGACTCTTTTCATCTGGGGTTATTCACAAAGCATGGTTGGTGATACATAATGTGAGGCTGACAAAGCTGGCAGTATCCTCTTAAAAAAAGTAGTCTGAGGTGAAAAAAAAAAATGAAGCATTTTCACGGTTTGAAATAGAAAAACTTCAAAAAGAATTCAGAAAGTATTATCTTGGCTGCACTCCCAAGCACTTGAGAGCTGACTGCCAAAGTATTAAGTCTTCTGTGAGATAAAAATATCTGTTCATACACACACACACACACACGCATTCAATATGCATCTAAACACCTATTCAAACAATATTAAATGATTCAAACTGGCACAAGCATGAAGCCTGCAGAGAATATGGCAATCCCTTCAGTAACTGTCTCCTTCTCCACAGAAACATTGCCAGAGTGAGATTCTATAAAAATCCAAGCTCCAAGCATATCTCCTGCCTTACTGCCACAGCACAGGAGGCATCTCTTCCAACAAGACTTACAGCTTCTTTCCAAATTTAGGGCACCATGTACCCTGCAACACATTATCTCCCACACTAACAGGGAAACTGCAAACACAGGTGACCATGTTTTTCAGCTACTGGCTTTTAATAAATCTGGAAACTTGCTGCAAGTTCATTTATTAATTAATATTTATTTGCTAAGTTCGTTCTGAAGGCAGCTGTTGCTTTTACCACTTTCCTGGCAAAGGAATACTATCTAAAGGCACAGTTCTAAAGTTCTGAGGACACCATCAAGCACATGGTTCTAGTGGTTCTTCTCTCATTAAAGAAGAAGCTAAATAGTAAGTGTGACTGTCAATGTGGGAGCTAATAAAATCAGTCTTTGACCACAACATGCTATGAGCCCAGAAGCTTTACGAGTGGCCACATGGTCATGACCATAAACTTCATACTCCCTTAGTGTTTATTAAATGTCTTTTTTCTGAACCTAGGAGAGAGAACAGGGGTTTAATGAAGAAAAGTGGGACCTGGAACTACAAGGCAATATCTTTTTCTCCTGAATAAATATTTCATTAAAAGCTCCATGCCAGTCAGCCACTTGTAAGTCAGGATGAGGTAGGGAGGAAATCTGTATTAAGCAGTTAATTGTCTTTCATGGAGAGATACATTACCACTTTTTATACCACAGCGCACATCGTAACTTAAAAAGTTACATGAAAGGATGAGTAAGAAAGAGAATTTTCCATGCCTCCAGGCCAAGCAGTGCACTGGCTGCTCCATCAAAATGTCTTATTGTGAAGCTTCATACATTTATCCAGAATCTGGATGTGATGGGCTTGTTTCTCGAGGTAAAACTGCTCAGAACTGTGCATCTTGCTTAATTTGAGGAAGATGAACATTCAGCACATTTAAAACTGCCCACATGGAATATTCCTCAGTACTAAAGAGCTGTCACCATTTTGCATGAAGAAACTACAGGAGTGTTTTGTTTTAGAGTGGTTTGGCTGCTAATCTGCCTCTGCCTGTGCCTGATGAAAGCTGAGGTTTGAAATCTTTGAGTTTTCTTTATCATCTGTAGGCAAAGCCTTGTACCAAGCCCTGTATCTTCCCACTATGCCATGGCTTCCTTTCTCTACATTTTCAGTCAGAGGAAAGGCAGCATCTGATTTACATCTCTCACCATCTGCAGCAGCAGTTTCCTACTTACATGTTTATGATTGCACTGCTGGTGCTGAGGTCAGGGTGGCTGTATGGATTTTGTAGCAGGAAACATTCTGATAAAAAGTATGAGACACAAGAAACTGTAAGATGCTTATAGTCTTTGTGTAAACATTTGGAAATTGGGATTTATAATGACACAATTGACAAGGTATTAGCCAAAACACCTGGTGAGAACAAGACAAATAACCGGTTTAGAGGAGGGTATTGCAAAAATGAGGAATGATGTTATTGCTTTTGGAGATTAGCTTAGAGCTGCTGAAACACCCAGCTACTGTTCATTGTATTTCCAAATTGCTATAATGAACCTGATGGTGAGATACTGAGTCTACAGGTTGCAGAACTGTAGAAAGAAATACATTTGTCTTTCTCTTTTTAGTATAAAAAGTGAACTTTAAAATTATTGATATCATTTGGATAAAATAATTAAAAAACTCAGTAAAAGAAAGAAGTTATTATTACCATTACATATTTTAATACTAGAATAAGTGAAGGCAAGTGTGCTTTAATTACATGCTGTAATTTGGACTACAATTCAATCATTCAGTTTTTAATTCAGCCACTCCACTATTTTGGTGTTTAGATTAAAACAATCAAACAAAAAAACCCAACAAAACAACCAAAAAACCACAAAACTAAACAAAAAAAAACAAAAAAGAAGACAGAAGTTAGTTTCTGTTAGACAGACAATATTTCAAAGAAAGATTGATGAGGGCAAAGATGTCACGGGGTTGTTTATAAAGCACAATATCATTTGAATCTAAGCTGAGCAAAATCAGCAGTCAAAAGCATTTTTCCTTCTGATGTCAATTCACCAGACTGCAATATTAATATGCAAAGGTCACAGATCAAAGTATACAATTAACAGTGACATTTGAGCTGCCATTTTTATTAATGGCATCAGTATTCTTTGAAAGGCAATTCCAAACATAGGCACAGGAATAATTTAAGACATGATTTAAAAAGCACAGGGTGGTAAATCACTTTTTTTTTTTTATCAATAGAAAGAAGGCCATTAGCTTTTGCACACAATCTGCTGTCATAAGAGTACTTGGAGGTATCCCCAGTCTGAGTTTGTCCATGCTAATGTTCTTAATGATGTCTCTTCCATCTGTATTTCCCCAAAGGACAATTTCTCCTTGAGTTTGGAAGCTGGCTTTTCGGAATCACACCAACATTCCAGCAAGGATAAAGGCTTTTGCAGGTGAGAAGGCAGCTCAGCGTTATGGAGCTCTCCTTGCAGACCACCCTCTCTGATGGGAGGTTGAGACATTGCTGTGGGTTTGATCTTGTTTCTTCCCAAGTGTACAAAGTTTACCACTACCAGGAAATTTGCTTTCTGGGTGCCTGGTACTGTATGACCTTTCAAATTCACTCCACATGGAGCATGTCAGAGGTGTTCTGAGTACAGAGGCTGCAGTCAGGCTGTTTGCAGATTGCAGCAAATGTGACAAGGACAATTGTCAGGTTCAAGTGTCAGGCAGCAGCAGGAAGGCGCAAGGCTTCTGCAGCTCCAGGTCAATGTGTGCTGCTGTAGGGAGGAGCCCCAGTGGCTACAGGGATGCTGAAGAGAATAAATCAGATCTAGTATCTGGCCCTGAATCATACTGGAACAGCACAGCACAAACATCAGCAGTGAAAATTCCTTATTCTCCAACACAGGCTTGTCATACTTGGATTACGTTTGGGGATGGCTCCTGTGCCATGCTGGTGGTTGATGAGCACTGAGGAATGGCTTGGGGAACTCTTCACAGGCAGGTACCAAAAACCAAGATGGTATCTCCCTTAATTCTGCTTTCATAAGAAAAAACACAAACAGCTCAGCTCATGGAGGTCATTAGTCCTTGGACCTGGTTGGTTTAAGATCAAAAAACTTAAGAAATGAAAAAAATTTTTATGTTAGAGGGACACAGAACTGCACTTGAGTGGTGGTGGGAGCACAATTCTCTTGAATTTGTTGATTTAGTATTTTAACGCTACACACAAAACCAAGATTTAATTCTGTTCAGTCATTGGCATTTTTTAGAGGATACATAACAATAGGTATCAGCTGCAGCAAAAAATTCAATGAAAGCTTGCTGGAAGCCACAGAGGATAGGAACACCAATCCATAGATTAGCATTTCAGTGTTATTATTCTTCAGGCTGTGCAGATGGTGGTTTGCCTAGCGCTTGCTCTTTCCAGGCACTGGCCCTGGTTTCAGGCACTATCCATGCTTCATCTCATTTGCATCATTTTAATTTAAAACAATAGTCTTGAAAATTCACAACATTTTCAGGTCAAAGGTGCCAGAATGACCTGGATAGTGGCAGACATTTGGAGAAAAATACAGACAGAATCTGGCAGTGCTGTGGATAATGCTTACTTAAGCTCCAAGATTTCTAGTTGTCTCTGGTTTAAATCTTTATTCTCTCCCCAGAGGAGGTATATTCTTCAGTGCACTTCCATGCTTCCGAAACCACTGATGCCAAGAGCAACTCAGATTACTTTTTCAGTCAGGAAGAGCTGGGTTACGGATCTCAGTACGGGATGGGTGCTGTGACCTGCACTACACAGAACCAGTCTTGTTGATCAGATCACTCTTCTACCCTAAAAGTCTGGAAATATTTTAATTTATAAAGATTACTATGTTGACTTATTTTTGTTAAAACTACAGCATTTCAAAGTCTGCCAAGAGCTTGAAGTCCTGGAAATTGTGGCCAGCTTGATAAAAAGCTCCTGTACTCAAGAGACAATGGAGATTAAAGAGGGAGGCAGGTGCAGGAAACAAAGCTTGGCATGACAGATTATCCATCACATGTGGCAGGGACAGGAGACAGCACCGCCAAGAGAGCAGCAGCACCCAGCAGCTGCGGATGGACTATGCACAGGCCAGCCTGCATCAACCTGCTGTCGAGGAAAAACAGCTCTCAGAAACTCCTGACTTCCCTTGTTCTTGGATGAAGTGCTCACCACGGCCCTCCTTGGGGTTAGTGCAGAAAACAATTCTCAGTTTCTCACCTGCCCTTTAACTCACCAGGATTCTTATCAACATGATGTAGTTTTCAGCCCGAACACGAAATCACAGCCAGCTTCTGTGCCAGGTGTGATGGTGAGACTTTCAGCCCATGCCTGAGACTGCACTTGGAAGCAGCATTACCTGTAAGTGGCCAGACTGGAATGTGTTTCGCCCTCCTGGGGAGCACAGCCATCCACAATTAGTATTACTGTAATATTATACTGTCATGAACAGAAAAACCACTGTAGGTGCAACGACTTTCTCATGAAAGTTCCATCAGAACAGACAGAAATTTTGACTTCTTAGAGTTTCAACTAGTTAGTTTCCAACCAAAACTCATTTCTTAAAAAACTTCTCAGTCATTCCTATCTAAAAATTAATATAATCGAGTTCCAGGTAATGCATGTTTAAGCCTTAAAATTTGCAGGAAAACCAGGGTTGTAAGGCAGCCTTGGACCCGAGTCACTACAGCACATTTAGTCCTAGCTCTGAAGTTTACATCCTCTTAACAAATAAGCATGCCTTATCTTCAAAAATATTTGATTGGTGTACATATCTATGTTATAAATACATGTAGGTTAAAGCATTTTGCTATTTGTTCCAAGAGAAAAAGGCAAGCAGAAATACTTAGGGGAAAAAAGCCAAATAAACCCAACCCCAAAGCATTTTATACAATCTTTTTCAAGAAATTCCTAATTCTGTAAGTGCTAGTACTTTTCTTAACATTCTAATAATTAAATGGCTTGACTTTCTGGTGTAAAGGTCTTTTACATAAATTTCCTTCTACTTAATTTTCTAAGTTCTGACACCACTCAAAATGGGATTTGAAAAATCTTTTTTATATTATTATTTTTCTGGAAAACATTTTTCAATTTATCTAACCTGAAATGATTTGAAAATCCACTTTAGTACTGTTTGTTCAGTTGATAACTGACTTTGTGCAAGTAACATCACCCAGCGTTCAGTTTATCTTGTATCAAATGAGAACAACAATCCTTCATAATCCTGTTTCTCTCTCTGTCTCTTGGGTGGAGAGACTCCACTGTGCTCAGGGATCCCAGGGAATGCCATCCTCCAAGTGCTGTTGGACTTAATAAATTTAATACCACTACAGTAGAACCCAACTGTCTTTCTCTTGTCTAATATTTACACACATGATCTAGTATTTTCAGAGAGTTTCTCACTATGTGTAAAACTGAGTAAAGCTTTCATTTTGCTCTTATGAGGTAGCCATTCCAGATTAGAACTACTTTATTTTGACCTTATTTTCATAATTACATTAAGTTATTGTCATATTCACTTTCATTAAACTGAGTTAAGTCTTCACTTTATTAAACTGTGATTCCCTTAGGTTAGGAGAGAGGAATTATGATGGCATGTGAGTATTTCCATATTAAACTGACTTTGCTCAGAGCTTTATTGCTTAATAATTTTAAGATTCTTTCCAGTGATAAAAAAAAATCCAGTTTCTTAGTATCATTCATGCCCACAAGATTTAGCAATAAGCTTCTTAAAAATAAAAGCAGCAACACCACAAAAACACCAGAATGCATTTATATGTGGTACTCAGCCAGAAATACATGGGGGATGCCTAGCCTTGAATACTGTGATCATACTGTGGCTACAACACAGGTCTGTGTCCCAAATTTTCTCCAGACCTGCTCTGCAAACTCTGTTACATCACTGTAGCTTTTTGAAAACTCATCTATTCATATGTGAAAGGATCAGACTGATTACATCTCAGCTGTAAGTGTTGTATTTGTCAACTATTCCTGAGTTCCAGCACTTCAAGGTGTCCATTGCAATTTCCTGATCACTTTTAGACTAAATTGTATTGTGTGTGTTCTCAGTAAGATCTGCACAGTATGTTGCAAAATAAACTCCAAAAATGGAAAGGATGTTGCTGGGTGACCTTAATCACTAAGTGGATCAAAATGCCTGTGTAAAAACTTTTGATGAGGGTTACTTGGTACACAATTTGTCTCTTTGGTCTTGATCCAAAGCTTATTTAGCTCAGTGCTCAGTGCAAAGACTGCCTACATAGGATTTAGATTATAGTCTGCATTTCCATTAATTCCTTTCAGCCACTCCCCTCTCTCAGACAATCTCAGCTTCATTTATCTGATACTTGGTTCTTGTCATGTCTTAGCTCCCCTTTTGCACTGAAGTGCCTGTGGCACATTGTCTCCTTATCCTCTTAAAATATTCTTGTTATGTTTTCAAAGTCCAGGAGATATTGGAAAAAAAAAGGTTCAAATATTTATTCTCACTGTAAGTGGTATGCAATTTTATTCAAAAAGTTTAAGTAATCATAGAGTCAAAACCAAAGGCAATGAATGACCTGATACAGATCTCTGACTCTCATCTTTGTGTGGTGCAGCTCCGCTGGGGAAATGCCTTCTTGAGGTTCAGAGTCCACTGCACTGACTCCAGCTCCTGCCTCATTCCCACAGGGGCTGCTGCATTGGCTCCTCAGGGTTCCCCTCCAGATGTGTAGGGCAGAGGCAGCTGAGCTGCTCTTGCACACCCCTTACCTTATCATTCAAGAGTGGTGTGGCAAAGATCTCATGCTTGCAGTACAGAGACTCTACTGTTGCAACTAATTTACCTTGTAGATGTCAGCAGGCTAGGGACGATTGGGGTAATGTTATAAATAAGAATGATCACAGCGCTTTGCTCTGAATTGACAAATAGGTGGAATAAAGCTTATCAGAGCAGATGGCTTGATGCATACAAAAAATACTTTGTGAATACATGATTAGACATGACAGTCCTTATTGTTTCACACCCAGATTTTGATGGCAGAAGTGATACCAAAATTTTTGGATTATGAACAGAGCTTTTTCTGCAAAGCTCCTGAGTGGAAACTTAGCATATAAGAACAGCTTCCCTGCGGGTCTGGTTGCATCAGCCACACAGATAACATAAGTGGAGCTGACAAAAGTTGCTTTTCTTCTATACAGTTTCATCTGCCAAGGGGGCCTGGTGGAACAATGTCACCCAGTAAGGTGACACAACTCTGCAGCACCAGCTGACTGTTAGCCTGCACAGCTCATGCTAGACCTACTCCCAGAGAAGCAACGTTCAGTCTGGACACATACTCAGGATTCAGATCCATCTTTAACCTTAGTAGTGCACTGTAAAAGTTAACTCAGCCTGTAAAAACAGCAAACCTAGTTGATCAGTCATTCTCAGAAAAATCGTGAAGTATTTGTCCTAACTGCTATAAAATTACACCTTATCTCTTAAAAAGTCAAATGATTTGTTCAAACGCTCTGTTCAGGCACTTCTCCCTGAGAGCTGTTTAGCCCTGCAATGGCTGGCCTTGCATCAGCAGAAGATCCTTGTCCCATTCTAGTCAATGACAAGGATGTTGGGGAGGTATGAAAACAGGAAAGACCTCCCTTAACCAAACAGAAGTGTTGGCATCTTCCCTTTCTCACAAAAACTGCTGTGCAGATAGAGTGAAAACAGTGATAGTAAGAAAACAAAGGACAAGGAACACTCTTTGTCTGGCACATACAGTAGAAAGTTATAAATGTGTCATTTTTGCTAATGATTTGGTTTTGCTACAGCGGATCATAAAAGCAGGATCTTCCCCCTCTCTGGAGATCTTGTGTCTTTTTTAATGCAGGTGGGGATATCTCTTTGTCTAAATTGTCAAAAAGTAGGAAAAAGAATCTGAACTCTGTACTCAAAATATCTCAAAATTGTCTAAAAAAGATAAAAGCTGTCATAATACTTTCAGGAGATAAGATGGAAAAGATGGGAGAAAACTGGAGCATGGTTACAGTTACAATTGCTTTTTGCGTGAACATAATTTTGCTCTTGGGGGGAAAAATCACAGAAATTAGAGGTTTATAAAACACTATCTAATTTGCTATATTTCATAATGCTCAGGGACAAGTGTGCTTTCACCTCTTTCAGAATTTTGAAAAATTATCACTGTCTGAGAGTTCTAACATTAAAACTAATTAGCAATAGTAGGGCTCCCCTCGCCTGTCTCTTGACTACAGTTCAACAGCTGGATATGTGCACATAAACTTTAAACACAAGTAATGAAGTGGCAATGTGCTATAATAACATGATAATTAAATAGGTGATTGGTGCTTCAGCCAATCACCAGTAAGTCAGGTCATAGTGAGAAGATGTCAGATTACTGGGAAGAAATGTGACATTGTGCATGAAAAATTATCATAACCCAGCCTTACAGTTAACTTCAAAAAAGGGTGAAAAAACCCTGTGAGAACAGGAGACGTGAGCCATAAAAGTAATCATTTATGCCTCTGCAATTGGACATGGCATCCTTATATTTGGTGAAAAGCATACCATAAGCAGTTTTAAATTGAGAAGGATTATGACTTTTTGGATTTAAGGGAGTAATTGATTCATTCAAATAACTACATGTTCTAACAAGTTAAATAAGGAAATGTGATTAGTTTACAGAGAAGAACTGAAATGTAAGAAAAAATTACGCTTCTATACACTTCTTTTGCCTCATCTTACTGGGATCATTATTAAATATAAGTAGGTCCCTGCAGGCCTGTTTTCAATTTAAGGGTGCCAAAGCTGAGAAACATGATGTACAAGTGAAAGCTTGCAGAGTAGAAATGAATGATTACATAATGAAACCAGATCTGCTGGTGTGAAGTTTCTTGTCTGCACAGTCTGCTCATTACATTTCACAGCAACCCTACAATTCAAGAAACTCATTGTCAAGCAACTAAGAATACATTAAGCAATGTTTGCAGCTCAACCAGAGAAGTCATTCCTAGTCATGCTTGTCCTTCCTAGCAAAAAGGGGAGCAAAAAAGAAAGGACAGCCATGTCCTGTTCATAATCTGTAGAATGGATTTGTTTCACTGCAAGCAGGGAGAGCTGTCCTGGAACAACCTAGGTGCATGTTGTGCTGTGTGGAAATGTTTTCAAATGCTTCCAAGCCTGTTGCATGATCTTTCCTGAAACAATATGCTCCTTAAATTATGTGGGAACATTTCCTCTTTTCCCTTGTTAATATCACATCCATGAGCCCAATTCACTCAACGGAGTGAGGTTTTATTCACTTGTGATATACAAAACAATGAAAATAGATAACCAGACAATGTAGTTCAGGCAAGAAAAATTTTGTAATTCTGTTCAACTTTCACATTAGCCTCGTTTAGGTTCTGAAGTTCATAGTGTAGGAGTATTGCCTTCCTTGGTGTTTTCTCTATGTGCAAGTAGGCTGCAAGTTCTTGGGGTTTACAATGACAGTAATTTCCCCTTGTAACTGCAAATATTTCCACTGCTGTAAGGTGCTTTTCCGCTTTTTGAACCCTGTAGGTGTCATTACAGAAGTTTAATTATATGCCACACATCTGCTACCATCTCTGCTTTCAGTCTTTATACATGGGCTACATGAACTTAAAACCCAACAATTTAGGTATTTAATTTTGGGGCTGTTTAAAATACTGTACCAATTACCAGAAGCTCCCACATAATAGTTCTCACAGCTGTTCAGAGCTCTCATGGAGTGAGGATGCAAAATGGAAAACCCTGGTGTAATACAGTGATAGCTTAAGGCAGGCAGAGAAGGCGAGTTGTCATCCAAACTTTGAGCAGTCTCTAATGGCACAAGAAACACCCAATTCTCTTGATAATTTGGTGCCATGCTTTGATCATCATGCACTATTTGAAGCGAGCATAGTGTGAGACAGACAGCAAATGCACAGGCTAGTCAATGGTGAAGTGGGAGAAGGTCCACCAGGCTTCACTGCGTGTGTTTCACAAAGACTTGTTCTGTTTGCCAGCCTCCACTAAAGGCCAGCGTTTCTCTGCCTGCAACCACGTTACCCAAAAAGCCCACGGATCAAAGCACATATGACCTAGTTTTAAATCTCGCCTGAAAATTCTATGGGCCATATACCACATCAAGCCAAATTAACTGCTTTCAAAAAGATGAAGGTTTAGCTAATTATCTATAAATGTAAATCCTAGACAAGTCCAGGAAATGGGTCTGTTTTCTGAAATTCCTTTGAAAAATATGCACTCCAAAACATATTGAGGAAGACATTTTAGCAAAAAATGGACAATCACCATGCATTTATCATACAGCAATTATCACAGGACTTACTGCCTTTGATCTTAACAAGTTTAACTGAACTAAATTATATTAACCAAGGGGCATATTTTGTCAGAAAATATAAAGAAATTACATGACTCCAGGCACAGGTAAGAAAGTGCAGAGCCTTTAGTTTCTAGATTTTTCAAACCAAATTATGTACTTTTTTTGAGTCTGAAATACATTAGCACCTTATTGTCTAGTTTAAGAATACGACAGTTAAAAGAAAATTATTTTGATTTACCTATTCAAACATTTCCTACTGCTATTATCCCTGCAAATATCTGAGCAGCCTTCATCTAAAAGAAGCTGAAAGAGCAAAACCTTGTATATATCTGTAGGTATTTTTGCCTTCTCAGAACTAGAAACACTTCTCTTGCTGAACACTCTTTTTTTCTTCTGTAGGAAATAGAAATTGCTCATAGTTTGTCAAGGAAAGATAGTCTATGTGTTTACTGCATGTTCACTAGCTCATCCATTTTTCAAATACCAGGCACTGAACAAGCTCATTCATCTCAGTCATATGTCGGAGGCTTCCAGCCTTAATTAATTCCTAATACCTTTCAGAGAAGTAAGGAAATGGATTTATGCTATGTGCCCAAGTCCTACCACAGGTGAGCAGATGAAACAGTCCATCTCACATTCAGTTGGGAAGCAGTGTTCCAGTTCAGCAGTGGTCACACCAGTTCTGGCCTGACAGTCGCCCCAAGTGTAGCTCTGTGCCATTCCTAGCACGAGTGGTGTCTTCCCCAGTGGGTACATTGAAGAAGTGACAGGGAAGAAATGTGGGTTGTGAAGTGACAAGGAGGGGAAGCATTAGGACAACAAAAATACGCAATTTCATTCAGTTTCATCATTTCATTGAAAAGCTTGTTTAAATGAGGGATTTGCTTTTGTTGCTCCAGGCATAGAACCACTGCATGTATTTGGGCTTTTACCTCCTGGTTGAGCTTTTTAAGATTACCAGAGCTGTGATGTTGAGCAGGCATGACGAATGTTCAAAACTGCAAAGTCAATGAGAGCCAAGGCTACTCAGCACTTCCTGGAAGAAAATGGTTTCATCCAGGAGAATGAGCACTGGACTGGGCCCAAACTCCACTTCTGCCATCAGCTCCTTGTGTGGCCTCCAGAGAGGATTTTGTTCCACTTTCATGGACATCAAATGGAGATAATGATGCATTTCATCTCATAGCAGCCATAGGATCATTAAAGTTCATGATTCATTCGGACACCTTTGAGCTCTAGTATGCTCTGGAAAGGATAATGACAAAAGGAATAATTCTGCACTCATTCCACTGGTCTAGCCACCAGTTAAACAATGAGAAGAAGAATAGTGAAAATAGATGTTGGATTCTCTAAGCATACTGCACTACAATAAATGAAGCTGGAAACAGGGGAAAAATATAGATGTGCCATTAAGGACTGGCACATACAAGGTGCCAAATTAAAGTTGGATAGACAGACGCATTTCTGGCATTTTGTGATTTTGAATGCTTGGCTTTTCAAGTAGAACATTATTTCCTAACTAAGCAAAAAGGCAGTTTCAGTCACCTGTAGTGTGCAAAAAAAGTCCTCTGAAAAATACCCAGCAAAGTGCCAGCACGTAGTTAGAATGCACGCTTTCTGGAATGGGCAGCAGTTGCCGGCATATTAAACAGAGAGGTTAAGAGACCACTGGCTGATGAGTTCTTCAATCCAAATCTGTGTAGGTAATCTGTAAAATTTGCTCTCTCAGCAGTCATTTGAGAGAGAACTGGAACATGTCTGCTTTGAGGCATGAATCTCAGCTTTCCTACACCAACTCGTATGTTTGACACTAAACATAATTTAAGTACTGTGTTGGATTGAGAATGTTTTTTGTCAGCCTTGTAATTTTCCAAAACTACTACATTTTCTCCAGGCCTTACCCTAAACCTTCACTGTAATTGAGAGATATAAACTAAAAAAAAATCATTGAAAATAAAATCAGGAGTCTTGAAATACATTACTGATTTAAAAAAAAATCAAAATTGCTTTTAGATCACACTCCTCAAATTTCAAACATCTTGACTAATTTTCTGAGAAGAAGCAGAATAGTAGGTCATCTGGGGAAAAAAAAAGGACTTGAGACTTCTTTGAAGTAGTTTATAGGAGGCTGCCAGAAGAAATATTTTCATTTAGGAGAAAAAGAACAAAAAGGAAAAAAAAACTTGGTTGGTATCCATACATGTCATGTGACAAGCTGCTTTCTGAAAAGACTGTTTATAGTTGTTAAACTTTATACACATCTGAGAACCAATTTTGAAATAAAAAAGCTCTCTGATCTCTAGCACACACGCAATCACATGTAAGACTGAAAGTGTTTGCTAGGTCCAGCAGAAGGAAGTAATGTCAGCTGTAGCTTTGGGACATTTTAAATAAACACCTTCAGTTCTAAACTGAACTTCTATATATGCAATCTGTAATTCTCTGTTCTGTAAGTGATTTTCCTTCTGCCAAGAACTGGATTCTTTGGTGTTTTGTGTCTATGACAGCAAGAAACTGCAAAAGTAGCTCAGAAGAGATGAGACCTGAGCTCCATGACCAGCCAGCTTGTTGTTAGGAAGAAAAAGTCCTTCATCTGGAAGCTATGTGTGAAGAATTTAGTTTATCTCTCACAGAGACAAATCACTGACTCAGAGCTGCAACAGCTTGGAAAAGGAGTGGCTTTGCATTTTGTGGTCCACAATACTTTATCCCACTGAATTTGCTGGGTGGATGTTTGAGACAGGGTTAATATTTGAGAACTATCTCTAAGATGAAAGAGAATAGACACCCTTAAAACTGTTGAGCTCAATACCATTAATTGCAGGATTAGATTAATCAAACAAGGCAACCAACTGCAGACTACGTAATTTCTGAAGTAAACAGGTACTTTTTTTCTATAAATTAAATGACAGACTAACAAATAGTGTCTGGTCTGTACGTTTAACTGAGTAAATTAAAAAGATATTTAGAGAAGTTCAATCTCTTTAGTAGAATGTCTTACCAGGAGAAAATAGGAGGAAAAAAAAAAAAAAAGAGAGAGACGTTGAAGAAATAAAAATAGGTACTGATAGAAAATCAGCACTTCATTTTAGACTACAACAATTTTCATCATGACTGGACTGTGAGATGTCTGTGCTGAATTAGTTGCTCGTGAATGATATAAAGCATACAGCCTGAAAATATTATCTCTGGCATAAACAGACTGTTCACAAAATGAGGTACTTGGAAGTAGAAAGATTTGGTACATAACTCATGTTACCATGGTGAGATGGAAAGCGAGATAAAGACTGTAACTGCATTCCAAGTACTCCAGTTGGAAGAACAATACTGAACCTAAATATGTAACCCAGTGGCAGTTTTATGCACTCTCTTGGCAGTACTTTAAAAACTATCAAATAATAATCTTAATAGCAGACATTAAAGCAGATGCCCCTTTCCTTGCTCATTGCCGTGCATGGAATTAGCAACATACACATTCTAATTTTCAGCTTGATTGTTATTCAGCTTGCAAAAAAAATCCATATATATATATCTGATACGGGTATGGCTCATTATTTTCTTTAATTAGTTCACCTCTCTAACTAGCTATGGAGCCTAATGGATTAAAATAAACCAACCAAGCAAAAACCAGTGAACCGAGGGGCCTTTTGAAACATTACACATGGACAAGTGCAAAATTATTTACTGACAAAACCACCTGCAGCTACCTTTTAAAAGAGTATATCAGAAGCATTAAATGCAGACATTCAGTCACTGGGATTTTTGCCTAGAGTGAGGTCTTTATTTCCTTTCATGTTCAGACTGTTTAGAGATGTGTAGGCAATGAGGTCTCCATAGAATAGAGGCTGATGGACTAAAGCTGCAGCTTAACCAGATCCAACTGACAGCAGCTTATGACTGCTGCTAACAATGCAGAGAACAGGCAGCAAATAAAAGTAAAATCATTCAAAAATGATAAATAACCATAGCAAAAAAAAAAAAAAAACCTGTGTGTACATAGAACAGCAGCAGAGTGATGAAAACTGGCACTGAGCCAGGAGTCATGCCAGTCTGAAGGACAAGAATGTCTTGGGAGCTGACAAGAGCAAGCATAGATAAACTATTGTCTTTGTCCCTCAGCTGACCAGCCAGCTGGCAAAAGTGCTCAGACCCCGTTCCCTGGCTGCCAGCTCTCTGTGGACTGAGTGGTGCTGCTCCTCAGGAAAGATCTGGCAAAAAAGGTACAGCCAGGGGCAGGTCAAGAACTGGAACACCATGGTGGAATACACACTCAAGAAGGAAAATGGCTTCAAGGGCACTCTAATTCTGCTAAAACCAATTAAAAAAAAAAAAAAAAAAAACAAAAGAAAAAAGAAAAAAAAAAGAAGTATTTTTCTCAGTGAATGTTGAATCTAAAGACTCTTTTTTCTGCAAATACAGGTAAACTGATTGGGTATTAAACCCAGCTTCCTTCTCACACAGTTATAGTAGTCACACACTCATAGAAGTCATACACTGTCTTCCAAACATGTTATTTCCATACTTTTCCCTTAAAAAATGATGACTGGAAAAACCCCACTGTTTTTTTAGTAATATACATCTTGATTTATTATTTATCAAATACAATTTGATACAGATTGAGTCTGACAGATAGGAGGTTTTTTGCTTTGTTTCGGGGTTTTTTGTCTGTTTATTGGTTTGTTTTGTGTGTTGGAGTTTTTTTTAATGTTTGAGAGCAGGGCCTATAAAAATGGTTGAGAGCAGGGCCTATATTTGGACAATAAAAACATAGTCCAAATACCTACAGAACAGAAGAGCAATGAGGATAAGATGATACAGTATTGCAGCAGGAGCTACTAGCTTTCCCAGTAATGAAGACTGGGAATGTCCATTATTTTTCTCCACTATTTAGCCTGCTTGAAACTTAAGCAAATCTTATCCATGCCAGCTATCTGCCTCAGGCTGAAAAGCTCTAAAACCTGTCAACAAGACCTGTTCAACCATTTCTCAATAACAAACTAGTGTGGGGTGAGGGGGAAATGACTGTCCCAAGTCAAAAATCAAAAGCCTTTAGACTGGAAAGGTTTGAACTCCCATGCTTGGCAGCAGGATCTTGAAAACTGACATAGGGCAGCACACATCAAACTTCACGTATCCATAAAAAACCCCTTCAAACTGGTCAGGTTTTGGACACCTCAGTTCCAACATTAATTTTAGCAACTTGCAGCTAAAACCAGTTTTAAGAAAGACATGCAGTTGCAACCTAAATTCCAACATAATCTCCACAGAAATAAGATTAAAACTATTCTTTTATTTGATCATAATATGGCTTGCTTCATTACATGGCCTCATGGCCTCATGTTTAAGCTACACAGCAGCACTGAGGTCGACAAAAGCTACATAAGTATGGTTAGTTTCATTTGCTAAAGAACTTTTTGAATGAGAAGAGAGAGAGGAAAAGGTGCATGCATCCCTGTCTTCTGTCATTGCTGTGAAATTGTGCAGCAAAGAATGCACTGGAAAGCATGCATACTTTCAGGTAAACCTGTAATGAATAAGTATGATATATATTTATGTCTACATGCATATTAGCTGTATTTCCTGTTCTGCTGTAACAGTTATCTTTTCCATTCTGTGTCCCACCACAAAAAGTAAGAAGCTGGCTGCATGTGACAAAGTTCATGCACAGGAATGAACTCTAGGAAGTGCAGAAGATGGGATGGGTCATGATAACTGAGCTTTTCTTGCTTAAGTGTATGAGCAAAATGGGGACTTGCTACAACTGTTTACAAAAGGCCACGGAATGCTTTTTGTTTCAGTTTTCTTGCTTAGCTCCATATGTAAGATGCAACAAATGCTGCTGCTTTAAAGGGTTGTTACAAATTAAAAATATTTTACTGAATTAAATTTGTTGAGCAACATGGTTTTATTTACCATAGTGTCTAGTTGTCACTCATCACTCTAAGCATCTATGTAATTTGTTATCTATGTTTCCAAGTCATATCTTTAGTCACATTTCTGTAGCTGCAGATATTGTTCAGTGTGGTACAGGAAAAGTACATTTCTTAACCAAGATAAGCTAAGAATTATAAGGATTTTTAGCTAAGAGTGACACAAAACATTATGGTGAGTTATCAACATAAACATAATTAGGAATTTCTAGTGCTTTTCTGTACTTCAGTGTTAGAACCATTTAAAACACAGAAAAAATGCTTTCCTAGGGCAGCTTATGTCTGGGTGGGGCCTACTGCAGAGCCCACCCCTACCCAGCTGGAGATACTACAGTTTGCTGCTAATTGAGTAAACCCTCTCACCTCTCCCCACCTTCAGTTGCCCACACCCTCCATGCTCACCTGTAGGTGCAGTAGTTAATCATCACCACACAGATCATTGCCTTGTCTTCCACGCTGATGAGAGATCAAAATGACCCTGACTTTATGGAAGAGATCAGATGGAGTCCACATGCATGGAAAGCAAAGGCCTTGCATGGAAGAACTGTTCCCTTCCTAGCACATGGCTTAGGAGTAGGCCTCAGTCTTCAGACTTGCAATGGTGCTCTATAAGTATTTACCTATTTTGCCACAAATATGCCTGCTAAAAACACTCTGGGGACTCAGTGCTGATAAGGCAAAGAATTTACCCTTCTCATATGTAAAGAGGAAACAATAAATATTTGCAGTGGAAAAAATTCAAAAGATGTTTCTCTCAGTCTGCTGTCTGTGCAGACATAGATTTACCAAGTAAGGGAAGAAATCAGCAGATCTGTAGCACTTTCAATACTGCTTGCTCCTGCTTTATGTGTTGCAGTCTCAGGCAGATGATGAAAGAGTCTCTCAGTCACTCAGTGCCTCAGCAGTATGGTATCCATTCACTTCCTGATAACTGAAAAGGCACAAAAGACTTTCCAAAAGAACAGAAGTAATGATAAAACTGACATAGTCCAGAATGTGGGTAACAGGAAGCCTGTAACTGGGGAACAAGTAAGCTTGATAGCCATGTGAAAATGGTATTCCAAGTCCATCATTTACATGCATCGATTACAGGTGAGTTAGTCTGAAGAAGACTATCCCATCCTCTGTGCAAGACCATGAGACCTCATGAAAGAGGCTTCTGCCTGTGATCCTCAGGGGTCTCTCCAGGAATTAGTCACTGTTTGACACGACCTCTTCTCGGCTGGTTTCTCTTACTCTTCTGGACAGAAGGATCCCTCCATTACTTTACTTTTTACATCATTATGTAACTGGCTTTAAATAAAGATTAATATTTATTTTTCTGGATTTTCCAATATGCATTTATGGTTGTCTAGTAATAGTTTTGCATGCATGCATCTGAGATATATTTTACGACTGACACAGAAACAGTACTTCTGTTTGTCTCCAACTACATCTTTCAAGTATCAGTAGAACTCTCCAATATGAGAATGTATTATAAGTTCAAGCCTGCATCCCTCAGTTAAATGTGTGGTCAGGAGACAAGAGTGTGTCATATTGCCTGGCAGGAAGTGAAGCCCCAGGCAGGCTAATACTAACACATAATCTTAGCTTTCTGTTCACGGGTGCTCTCATACAACAAATGTTGTCTCATAGACAACATTTTCAGTGGGCAAAAAGTAGTCACACATTTGTAGACTGTGAACACATATCTAAGTTTCAATTAACATTAATTCAGTCCTCTTGTGCATATGCTTTGTTGTCCAGTGCTTCACTTGACCACAGAAGCACTTTTCCAAATTATCCCCAGCTTTCCATTCCTACCTTGGTCTCTACAGTTCGTATGTTACTATCACTAAAAGCAGTACTTTGGGACACTTCCCTCAAAATCCATTGTTAAATGAACACATTCAGTCACCTGTGCTGCTCCAGAAGTACCCTCTGTCTGTGATCATGGTATTCTTGTACCATGCAGATTTATTTTTGCCCTTGACTTTTGGGAAACACTACATGGAGCAGAGGAAGTACACTGTGCACCCCCCAGCAGACCAGAGAAGCACACAGATACACACAGAGTGCAAACCTGCTCAGTCATGGTGTCCAAGCAGCTCTGCATCCTCATGTGCACACAGGGAAATGGTCCATGTGTCATACTTCCACTTTTTCAACTACTCACACCACCCCTTCAGCTATGAATTTGACTTCTAATGCAACTGCAGAGTAAGTTAAATGCATCCCTCTGCTTTGGGCAAGAATGTGCCTCCTGCAGCTTTCCTGGTCTAACTGGCTGAACCTGCTGCTGTCCCTTTCTCACCACCTGGCTGACAAGTAGAAACAAGAAAAATCTCTCATTCACTTCAGAGGAGAAAAAGCTCAGAAGAACAGGAAAGTGAGTATGAAATAAAGAAATCATGAGAAAAAGGCAAAAAATGAAAGGCTTAAACTGAGGACAGGAGAAAAACAATGCTCTGTGGAAAAGGAAACAAAAACACAGGGAAAAAAAGCAAAGAAAAAGAAGGCAAAAAGGGAAGCTGTTAAAGAATTACAGTTGGTATGATGAAAATAGAAGGGAGATAAGGCAAAATGGTGTTGTAGAGGAAGTGGAGGATAGACTAACATGGGAAAGATTAGAAGAAGCAGTCTTGAAGGAAGAGAGATACAAAAGACATTAGAGATCAGAAAAAAAAGGAAGCTATAGTGTTCTCTTACAAGCAAAACTATTTCACCAGTTCATTGTGTAACGATCATGAGGCTATTAAAATTTCTGTAGCATTTCCAGTGGCCAGCCAGTTCCTTAAACACAGCTGCTTTTGGAAGCCAATGTTCTGACATGTGGATAAATATAATTTAGCAAAGGAACCCAGTGGCAGCTCAGGTTAATACCAACAAACAGTAACTGTAAAAAAAAAAAAAATTATTCAGAACAAACTTCAAGCTTTAGGATGAGAGGGAACCAAAAGCCTGTTTTGTAAGATACATATTTCTCTTCCTCATTCTCCAGTGCAGAGAAAGGAAAAAAAAACCACCAAAATCAAATAGCTTTTACTTTGTATTTGAAATATGAAGTACACATCTTATTTAAAGGCAACCAACCATATGAGCTAGGTAATATGACCAAAAATTACCCTTTCCTGGTCTCCCAGTTCAGGCAACTGAAGATAAAATATAATGTTGTTATCCTAATTACTGTACCACAATGTCAACAGCCCTTGTTCAATAGAGTGGTTTTTCTGACATTCAAGTGACAAAGAGCACAGTTAAAAAGTCAGTTAAAAAGTAAAATTACATGTAAAAGACCAAGTAACAGAGAAACTTAGCTCACAATATGAAGATTACATACTCTGCACGAGGTGGGTGTTGATTATATTTTATTCTATAACCTCATGGCATGATTGATTGCACTGCCCCAGAGTCACAGAACTGCAAATGACTGAATTTTTTTAAGCTGTTTCACACAGGTATCAGCCAGGAAATTTATGTGGGTGATACTTGTGTGAAACAGCTTGGAATTATATATTAATGAAGTTAATATTAATGAAATTAAGGCAAATTATTAGTTCAGGGAAGAGCTACTGCTATATGTTTGGCATTATGTAATGTAATTAGTACTGATTAAACCATCAATCATGGAGAATTATCAGTCACATCTTGCCCTTGCTTTTTTATACTGACTCTTCTGTGAACAGATGATGACTTCTATGACTTCTTTGGTTTTGATGTTGGTTCTAAATGCTCAAAATCAGAATGTGAGAAAAAAAAAATACAGGCCTCTTTTGTGCTAATTGATATAAGACTTAAGTATCCTGAAGTACTTGCATTCAGTTTACTACTACTAGTACAGTTAATAATAGCTCACTTAGTTGATAACTCTATCCCAAAACCAGAACATTTGTCTTGCCTTGCTAGTAGAAAAAAAACGAAATCAGAACCAAAACCAAAACAGTAGGAAGCATGGAGGAAGTAATGGGAGCAATGGATTTCTATAATATGCAAGGAAAAACAATATATCTAATGTTATGAGAGGCCTGCAGTCAACACGCAGGCATTCCATACCCTGGTATGTAATTCCAGAATGTGCCTAGTAATCAATTAATATAACTCTCCCAGAAGGTAGGCAAGTAAGGTAATCAGTGTCTCACAGATGGGGAAAAAAGGCTCGAAGACTCCATCTAAGGCTGAGGAACAAGGCTTCTGCATCCATCCTAGACCCCAGCCACACACTTATGTGAGCATGTGACAATTCGTTTCCATCCCACTTTGGTTTTTGCAAGAGAAAGGAAACCTTTGGCACCTATCTGGGGAGAAACTTCAGTGCAGGCAGGCCAAATTCCCTGTCTGGGTGGACCACAGTTGTGACAAACAGACCCCAGTCTAGATACAGATAGAGAGGTTCACCAGAACCCATAGTGGCTAAAGTACCTGTACCTGAAATAATACTGTCTCACATCCACCTTCAACTTCCCAGATAAAGGCAGTGGTGCTTACTTGTCTCATGTCTTGACAGGAACCTGTGCTGCCCTGTGCCTCCCTCCATCAAGAAAAAAAATTCAAGTTATAGTCTTCCCCCAGTTTATATTCTGGTATCATTATTCCAGGTCAAGTAAATACTAATTACAGCAATTATCATGGAGTTAATATAGCATGACAAATCAACAAATTTAAACCAAAACCTCCAAACACAATTTTTCTCCAGGAATGCTGTCTTTTTTTGCGTTATTTTGGCAACAGTTCTTCTTTTCACCTACTCCCATCTACACCGCATGCACCATCTTTGTGTGACATGGAAGCACACA
This sequence comes from Rhipidura dahli, assembly GCA_013399225.1. NCBI lineage: Eukaryota > Metazoa > Chordata > Aves > Passeriformes > Rhipiduridae > Rhipidura > Rhipidura dahli. The sequence goes on along the minus strand of VXAC01008839.1, from coordinate 2,343,591 downwards.
TTCTCCAAAAGCCACATGAGAAAATCTGGATCATTTTACTGAAGCCACTAATTTAAAGCACAACAAAGAAATTAGTATGGGCAAAAAGACTATTATAGTACCAGGAGCAACTGATGATTGTTTGACGGATCATTTACCAGTTATTTTAATCACTACTTTCATTCCCACTGGGGGCAGCCCTTCACTGCTTCTCAGATCTTCTCATGGGTTACTTGCCTCTGTACACACACGATATCCAGACAACCATGTAACATTTCCCTTTTGGAGTAGTTGCCATTGCTCTCTGGCACAAGACAGTTCTGTTTAGGTATTTATAGGATAAATAAAAGTTACAGCATGGGGACAGTACTACTGAGCCGCACAACTTCATCCTCTTTTTGCAAGCACAGACACGTGGGGTTGTGAGCTTCACTTGGAGAGTATGTTGGCAAAGACTTTTTCCCCGGCACCTGTAGTCAGCACACGTGGTACTACATGCTCCCAAGATCAGGAAACTTGTTTCATGTCGGTTTCTGACAACGTGTCTGTTTCAGAGAGGCTGTGAATGCCCCATCCCTGAGCATGTTCTAGGCCAGGCTGGATGGGGCTTTAAGCAATCTGGTCTAGTGGAAGGTGTCCCTGCCCATGTCGGAGGGGTTGGGACGGGATGATCTGCAAGTCCCCTCCAACTCAAATCATTCTCTGATTCTATGACTGACTAGTATAATTTTAAAACAACCTGAGAACAATAAACAATATTTATTAGATCAATTTAGGATCAGGAGGGAACCAAATACAGCTGTAGGTATAATTCTGCAGATGAGGAGGCGATTTCTTCCTTGCTCACCCGAGCCTTTTCTGCAGAGCGACCACGGCTGCGGCACTGCTGCCGCCTGGGCGCGGCCAGCCCTGTTTGCCCCGGGCGGGCTCGGCACGGCCCTGCCCGCACTGCCAGCTCTGTTTGTCCCGGGCGGGCTCGGCACGGCCCCGCCTGCACTGCCAGCTCTGTTTGCCCCGGGCGGGCTCGGCACGGTCCTGCCCGCACTGCCAGCTCTGTTTGTCCCGGGCGGGCTCGGCACGGCCCCGCCTGCACTGCCAGCTCTGTTTGCCCCGGGCGGGCTCGGCACGGTCCTGCCCGCACTGCCAGCCCTGTTTGCCCCGGGCGGGCTCGGCATGGCCCTGCCCGCACTGCCAGCCCTGTTTGCCCCGGGCGGGCTCGGCACGGTCCTGCCCGCACTGCCAGCCCTGTTTGCCCCGGGCGGGCTCGGCACGGCCCTGCCCGCACTGCCAGCCCTGTTGGCCCCGGGCGGGCTCGGCACGGCCCTGCCCACACGCACCCCGGGCCGCACTGCAGGGCGTGCGAGGGCGGGGAGGTGGCCGGGGCGCAGCACCCTGCGCCTACAGGTTCCCAAACTGGCTCCTGGGAATGGCGACTGGGAGCGATCACGGGCCTCCTATTGCCCTCCTATTGCCCCGCGTCCTGACAAGATCCCACGGACCTCTCTGCTATGAAACAGTCTTAGCCGGACGGTGGGGAGAGAACCCGGGTGCTTTCAGACTTCCCCGGGAGAAAATTTCGCTGCCGGCACCACTTCTAGAATGGAGCAGAGGATGGCACCTATAGGGAGCTTACGCTTCCCCAGCCCAAGCCCCCGCTGTCTGAGGTTCAGCCCCCGCTACAGCGACCCCGCTCTGCCCCGCCGCTCCCAGCCCGGCCCGCCCTAAGCAGCCGCGGGGGAATTCCCTCCCGCCGTGGCCCTTTCCCGTTCCCACCCGGTGTCCCGGAGCGGCGGGGCGGGCCGGGTCCCTCCCTCCGCCCCTCCTGCCGCCCTCCCCCGGGCCGCTATAAGCCCGCGGAGTTTCCGTGTCCTGTGACTGGAGTCAGGTGGTGGCTGGGGTTGCCTGTTCCCCGCTCCCTCCGTCCCGCTCCATCCCCCCGTCCGGCGAGGGCCGGCCCTGTGGGGAGCCGGCTAGAGACAGTTGGAGGAAAGTTGCTGGCTGGGAAAGTTTAGAAGCGGGAGAGCCGCGGCTCCGGCAGCCCGGCCTCTCCGCCGCACTCCACGGGAGGGAGGGCCGAGGATGGCCGGCGGGGAAGGAGCGGGCAGCGGCGCGCCGGAGTGCCGGGAGCACCTCTTCAAGGTGCTGGTGATCGGGGAGCTGGGCGTGGGCAAAACCAGCATTATCAAGCGCTATGTGCACCAGCTCTTCTCCCAGCACTACCGGGCCACCATCGGCGTGGATTTCGCGCTCAAAGTCATCAACTGGGACAGTAAGACCCTGGTGCGGCTGCAGCTCTGGGATATCGCAGGTACGGGACGGGGCGGGCTGCTCCCGGCAGGGTGCGCCCCGAGGGCGCTGCGAACCCGGCTGTCGGGGGCCCGGCGCACGGCCTATGCGGAGGAAAGGTGTTTTGGCTGTGAAATCTGTCTTCTTGGTGTTCGTCTTACCCCTGTTGTCAGGAACGTCTAATTCTTGCATTTGAGGCGTAAGTAGGGGGAGGTCTTGATGCGGCAGTGAAGTTTTTCCCTTTTTTACAGGCTTTGTGTTCTCCCGTTAGCAGACTTCTTGGGGCTCTTGACTTGGCTCAGGGTTTTGTGGCAGTCCTTAAACAGCTGCTCTGTTCTGACTGCTGCATCCAGGGTTTCCGGAGTGTTACTGCTCATACTACTCCTCCTGACCTGCTGTATGGTTGGTAGTGGCCTTGGTTATGGCTACTGCTGAAATTAATTCGGGGTTATGGCCCTGTACTGCATCTAATGCCCCATGCTTTACACATTAAAGGTAACTCAAATAGCTGGAATTGTCCTCAAAGGAAGAATGCTTAAACTTTTCATGCTTGGACTTACCCGGTTAGTTTAAAAGTAGCTTGCATCCCTGCTCCATAGAGTGAGAGACTGGAACTTCTGTTGTGCTTAGTTCTACGTTCAAATCACAAATTTGTGTATTAGAAACATACTTCGAGCACATGAAAACAGAAAGGTCCTGCTTGCTTGCCAAACCCATGTATTATTCCTTTCCTGTATAAAATTCAAACCTGCTTTAAACATTTCAAGACTCCAACTGTATACCTACTACAACTGACTTTGCTTATGCTGTGCTATTAAATGCTACAGAGCAATCTCTGTTTCACCGTGGTCTCATAAGAATTCTGTCCCTCAGCTCTTTAATCACCTTGGTTGGTGTTGCTTTTTTGTGCAACCCAGGTGTTAGCATGCTTCATATCTCTTCATTTCTCTCTATCACTCTCAGAATGTCCTTGGATATGAAAAAGTAGACTTTATTTCAAATGCTGGTGTTTAAACTTGTGCTGCTGGAAGACAGAAGGGAAAAAACCTGATAGTTACTGTTTCCATGAACTATGTTCTTATCAGTGGAAGTTCAGAAATGAGGAAGTGTAATATGTGGCTGCTGTAACCCTGTGACAGCCCAGCTGTACGTCAGCTTCTGGTCTTTTTGCTCTAAAATGCTTCAAATATGATTCCTCAAAGTAGAAAGCCTTCTTATTGCCATATCCTGAAATCCACCATGGATCTTTCTGTTGCTGGCCTGTAGGACAAATGAAAATATTTTTTAATCTCTGTTTTGAAAAGCAAGCAAAATGTTGACAGGCTTTCTCTTCTGATGTGTTCCTTCTGTGAATCAGCTTTAGCTTTCTGTGACTCAATTAACAGTATCAGTACAAACTGCTGCAATTCTCTGGGTATATTTTAGCGAGGCTGGGATTCCAAAGATTGAAGAGGGGAAGCTATTGGCAGGCTGCCGTGCTTGTGTTTGACTTCTCAGCCCTTCATTGCTCAGACTTAGGTAGGCTGTGTGCCTTGCCAAAGCAATCTGTTTCAACAGGATAGGCATGAACTTAGCTGTAACTTGTCACAAAGTTTGGACAGAACCTATTTACAGTTTGGGAAGTTCTATCAAGACATCCATACATTAATGTCAAGATCCAGAAGATAGTATTTTTCACTCTTGGTTATTGCCCTTGGTGTATTTTTGACACTGCTAGGTGAAGACTGAGTTAAGAGATGCTGATAAATCCCTGGAGGCTTGTGGTAAATTGATTGAAGAATTAAAATTTTTCCTGTCACTGAAATAGTTTTCCTGTTTTGTAAGACTTCTGTATGAAACCCCTAACTAGTCTTTTCCTACCAGAAATGAAAAAGGGAGATACAACTGTTCTGCACTTTGCACCCCAAACTCTTAATCTGATCTGCTAGTTTAGGGTATTCTGTTTCCAAAGGGCTGAGGGAATCTTGCCCAATAAATTAAAACAAGAAGAGAAGTAATCTTGGTGACTTTTGGTTGGGTTGTGTTTAGCCAGTGTGACAGCAACAATTTGGACTCCTATAGCACTTTGACATTTGAGAGTCAATTAGTAAAACAAAACCCCATAAGGGTTATTTTATGGTCTTAAACCTGCTGAAGTCCTCAAACTGGGAGTGCAGCTGTTTATGTATACAATCAGGAATATTTCTAAATACCTGAGGATGTTAACAGATTTATATTGAAGTTATTAGTTAAAGAACCAGTTTGAAGGTGGCTTCTATATTCATAGACAATATTCTCTAAAGCGCTTTATTGAAGTGTTGCACAGTGTCTCAGCATGTGATAGTCATTCCTTTTTAACTCATCAGCCCAGCTGTCTTTTGGCTTTCAACAGCTTGTAGATAATTTTGCCTGGTGGTGTGTGCGGACAAACGGCTTTAGATCTCTTGAAGAGATCTGACTCTTAGGCTAAGTAATGTTCCATGTGACTTCCTTGCAAGCGGAGTGGTGCTGGCATTCTGAATTGATTTTGATGCATTTAAAAAGGCTGTTGAATTAAAGTCTAACCCTTAAGCATAGAAAGGGATGTTATTTTCACTAGATCAAAGCTTGTACGTAACAGTTCATTATAAGAAGCTTTCCTTAAAGAGCTGGGTGCTGCAGTCTGAGGTTTTGTATGTAAGTCAGTGATATGAACTGACTGTAGTTCATGCAGCAGCTAAAGATTGTAATGCAGATACTATGCTGGTTTCTGATGTGCTTGTAGGCAAGATGGTGAATGTTGTGCTGTTTTTTGCAACGCAGCAGGTTACTGGATGACTTCAGTTTGTTGTGCTAGCTGAGGTTGTTTTGGTTTGGGGTTGGTTTTTGTTTTGTGATTAGATAATTCTGTCAAATAGAGCATGACCGTGTTACGCTGCCTATGCTTTTTCTTTTTCTGAAGAAAATAGCCCTCCTGTTGTAAGGTACAAAGTAATGCAAATTCTTGCAGCAGCATCAGAGGGGAGGGGATGTAAAATGATGAAGAGGGAGGAAGGTTACTGTTGTGCCTAGACTTTTGTCTTTCAGAGATACTCAGGTGTCTTAGTTTTTAGACACATGTTGTAATTTCTTGCATAAAGGTGATGAAAAACCTTGAGAGTAAGACTGATCAATCACTGTCAAATTATCTTGGTTACAGCATAAAGAAAGAAGATGAACAGATTATATGCATGTTCATGCAGGAACTTTAGCTGCCCTTAGGCATTATTCTTGGGTTTTTTGTTTGGTTGGCTTTTGTTGTTTTGGGTTTTTTTAATCTTGATGTGTGAAATAATGAAAAATATATCTTTCTGGATAAATTAAGTGTTAGAACCAGGTTAACCGCCTTGATCAAAGGGCATGAATGATTGGCAAAATAAACTGGAGGTAGGAACGAATCATTGTGGTAAAGAGACACAAAACAAAGAAATCTTAATGATAGGGAAGTGCTTTTATAGTCTACTTTAATACACTAGAGATTCCTATTTCACAAGTGTGCTGTTTTAGTGAGCACTGCACTGACCACAGCATACTCAGGAGGTGTGTGTGATGTACTGATGAAGCTGTCAGGTGATACTGAAAGAATGATTAAAGGGTTTTCTGTATCATAGAAACTTTCAAGCTGATCTACTACTACTGTTACTGAATAGTGTTAGCTGCTGCTTTTGTGCTCACATTGACTATCACTGTCACTCACATCAGCCTGTATGAACATGCAGTTTGCTGGAGAGCAGGAGTGGTAAAGATCATAGATAGCTTCTCATGAAGAATGTCACTAATGGCAACTGGTAGACAAATTTGGTTTTAAAGCTTTTTCTGAGGCATTCTGAATTAACTTTGATGTAACAGCATTCTTCCAGGATTTTAATTAGAAATTTTTTTGTTAAAGTATTTATTAAAACGGAAGTAATGCTTTATCTGGCAGATCATAACTCTGAAGTTGGCCAAACAGAAGAGAATACCATTTTACTTTGGTACTCTAAACACGCTCTACAGGCTTTCAAGGATTGAATTATAAGACTTGTAGCATGAAAATTTGTTACTTAAATCTTGTGTGTCTCCCTGAGAGGAACTGAACTCTAACGTGTAATAGCTATATACAAGTCCCCAAGAGGATGGAGAAATCAGATTAAGTATTTTGGTTAAATACTAAGTTGACAAAGAGCTGGAATAACCCCTCTTTTCTGTGGGGAGAAATGAGTGTTACGATATGTGAGTTGATGTTAAGAGCAAGTTAACTTTCTAAATAACTTTTAGGCTTATCTATAGGAAGCCATGAGAAATGGGACAGAGTATGGGAAACTATGCATATGGTTGACTTTCGAAGGCATTAAGGCTGTTTTAGTATGTAAGATAGTTTACTTCCATGTGAAAACTCTAGTTTCAAGCAGCTCTGTATACTAGTTAGTCTGCACTTGTGCCACTGGCACATCATAAAAGCTGCCAAGTTGCTTCTATGTACTGGGGCATGAGCTTGTTTCTTGAATTATGAAGTGATTTTATTAATTTTTAAATAAGGTCTAAAGCAAGTGTTAAGTGATGTTAATACATCCCTGAAAGTCTATAGGGAAACAACCAGAAAACTTCTGCTCTTCCCTGTCCATACCTGGCTCTGTGCTAGAGGCACGTATGCTTCAATTGCTTTGTAGAGAAGTCTCTCCTAAGTATGAAGAGCTCGGAGGCAGCAGTCTCTAAAAGTAGTCAAGGTATTCTTGTAACAACTTGTCCTTAGCTACATTGCATATTGAAGGAATTAAAATGGCAACTCTTGTGAAGAAACCATGAAAAAATTCCTTAGCTGTGTGCCTGGTACAAGTGAGCACAAGGTGAAGGCAAGACAGTCCAGGGTAAGTTGCCCCCAAATGTGGGTATTTTTTTCTCAGCACTATAATGAGTGAAGAATGTGCACATAAATAACTGCATCAGAAATGGGTGCAGAACTTGGAGCTCAGAGCTTTTTCAGAAACTGGTAAGTTCGGGAGTTTTTTTTATTTTATATGGTGGTGGAGGTTCCAGCAGCAGCTGCCTTCGTATGGAAGTAGGAATGCTATCATTTTGCTTGTAGCTGAAGCAGGTCAGAAAAGTCCCAGTCAGAGTTGGAGAATTTTCTATGTGATTATGTCTACACAGTCGTGGAGATGTGAAAGACTTGACTTAATTTCTGACTGCCTCCTGCTCACACATGTTTAAATATAAGTCTCATGAGAGAAAATTTACTTAAGGATTGTGCTTACTGAAAACATACAAGACTAGCAGATAAAGTTTGGAGAGGAGAAGTAGAAGGCCTGCTCATGTAGGAAATTTTTAAACACAGAAGCAGTAGAGGTAAGAAACAGAACTGAAGGTATACTTTGTTTCCTTCTAGAAACCACCCCTGTGGGAAATCTTGTGTGGGTGTCCTTTTTTGTAAACTCTTGTGGAATAGCTGGATTACGGTTATGAGCCTTCAGTTCAGAATGACTTGTTGTGCTTGGATCTCTGCAGCTAAATATCCAAATAAGTGCTGAATGTGTTAAACTTGAGGTTTTGGTGTTTTTCCAGCTTTCAGATATCTCTGAATACAAACAGATTCTGGATTTTTTTTTTTTTTTTAATTCTGTTTAAATACACTTTTAATGAAATGTCATCAAGTGAGGTATGGTGGTCTGATGAAGGCATTTCCATGTTTATCTGTGGGGTACCAAAGCATTCATAATGGCAAAGGTTCTTTTGCTTATCTTATGTATCCACGCAAAGTACTGTATATGTTATCTTGGACTAAACCTATAATCATTGTGCTGATAGAATTCCTTAAGCATATGGGGACTGCTACTGTCTTGATGTTGGTGTTGTAAGGTAGTCTAGTGTGGTAATTTAATTAAGCAAGGCAGGGCTGTTCAGTTAAGTGGGAGAATTGAGACAGATGTTCTTTAAATGTCTTGGAAATATGCTTAGAATTTTCCCATAGGCCTTTCAAGGTGTTGTATGAGAAATGGGGTTACACATGTGATCCTAAAAGACCTCCTGATTTTAAGCCCCACAGGCTTAAAAGAAAGTTCAGTGTATTTATCTTACAGGTGCTTTTAATTTCTGTCTTAAATGGAAATGCACTTAGTGCTTGAGCTTCTATTCACTGTGGAATAGATGGTGTTTCAGCCTTAATTTTCAAACAGATGTCACACAGCAGTTGCTCAGAAGTTTCATGCTTTCTACAAGATCACAATAAAAATGCTTTCCTAGTACTCCAATACAGAGAATAAGATATGACTGGATGGGTATGCATGAAATGGACAAGGGAAATCTACCTTAAAGGCAAACAATATCTAAATTCTTATGTACAATACAGTAGGCAGGAGGGAAAATAATATATAGTGCTCAATGTAGCTAATTTTTTGAATAATTTATGAAACAAACTAGAAAGCTTTGCAGAAATAATATTCTTACATGGATCACCCACTTTTCTGGAGGCAAGTATTAACTAAATTCTTGCCCTTCATGTAATACTGACTCAAGTAGCCAGAAATTAAGCTGGTTTGACAAGTCAAGCACATTGCCCTTCAGAGACAAACTGACGAAGACAATATTGAATATACGCTTTTCTGTTAATATATGGCATTTACATGAATGTAAATCAAGTTATATCAACTCTCCTTGCATCTTCAGAAGTTGCAGCTTCAGAGTCTCGGTGCTTAACCTTATTTACATCTCCACTTTGCCTCTTTGCCTGGTTTTCTTTACATGCACATTAGGACAGGGTGTTACCAAAGCGCATATCCACAAGTGCAATTTGAGTTGGCAAGTGCTACAAAGGGGTAATTCTCAATTTATGACATAAAGGAAAGAAAATAATCCTAGCTTCCTGGTTCCAGAAAATACATGAGCGTGCTGTGAAAAATAAGGTTCTTCCCCTCAGTGCTGAGTGAGACCACTGGACTCAGTCTCACAGCTGTCAGAGATACCTTTCATGAATTCCAGTGCTAACCATTGCTTTGCTTTTGTGGTCTGCTGTGAATAGTTCCTTCCAATACTTGCTTCAGAGGTTCAGAAGTGTGATATACCATGTTAGAAGTGATTTGCAGGAAGAGGATGTCTATTTTTATTTTTGCCTGGAAAATATAGAAATACCTCTTGTGACATTCCTGCAGGTGTTAAAGCTAGCATGACCAGGAGTGACGACAAATCACAGCGTGCTTCTCAAGCTACTGTGGTACAATGTTCAATATCCACAGATCTCTTCTGGCTGTGGAGACACAAGAAGAGGCTAAATAGAGTGAGATTATGCTTTGAAAAATGGTGGGATTTCAGGGCTTTATACAGCTTGGTTAGAAAGAAATATCTTAACTGTCTAGGGAGGGCTAGCAAACTGTCAGTAGCCATGGCTTCTACATTAGCAGGTAATGAAAATAAATATTCCTTATTGTATGGATTTTAGCAGCTTTTCAAGTAATAGATTGAGAAGTAGCCTCTGAATGTCACTGCAAACAGCTTATGGGAACTTGTTCTTTAAATGCTCCCAGAGTAGAGTGCTGGGTGAGAGCAAAGTGGCAGCTATTTGATACAAAATTCCGATCACACGTAATATGCCATGACACACTGACCATTTTGGAGATTAACATTTTTTCAGTCTCATGAAAAGGTTGTTCTGGAGACAAACTGACTTTAGAATTGTTCTCCTGTCTGCTGTGAGATGCTGTGGTGCCATGCAGCATCACTGTGAAGTGCGCAGTGCAGCTCTGGCCACATGGCAGCGCACCAAAGGATGTGGATCAGAGGGTGTCAGGCGTGAAATAGCTTAACTCTGGCTGATTACTTGTGTGGGTAAGTCTTGTTAAAGCAAGGTAGGAAGCACCAATTCATGCTGTTGCTGGCAGTAATTGGACTATGTCAACTTTTTTGAATAATAATGCAGGAGAATTGTTCCATACATGCTGCATTTGACAGTTAGTTAGAAATTGTTTAGCATGGTTGCACTGTGATTTTTCTGGGGATTGGAATCTAGTGCTCAAACAGGGACTTTGTCTCGCTGCTTAGCAAAGACGCAAAAAAAATAGGTGGTTTCTTATATAAACATGACTGTCATACTGCTGCATACTATACACGTGATGTTGGCCAAAACCCATTGAACTCTAAGTGCAGGGTATTGCCTCTGAACTTCTTAAAGACAGAACAGTAAGCTGTTAAAGTCAGTTCAGACGATTAAATCATTAGATTAGCCCAAGACTACAGGCAACAATTAAAAGTTTCAGTCTTTCTGTAAAATTTCCTGTGACAGCTTTGCCATTTGAGGGGAAATTCTCTGTCTTTGTGAGATAGAATGGCATGCCTTTTCTACTAGGTTGATAAATCATAGTTCTGGTGGAAGTCAAGTATCTAACTTCTGAGCACTTGCCATGTCAGTGCTCTTGCTGTTTCACTGGTTGTGAGCAGGACTGTCCTGTGTTAAAGCATAATGATAGCAAACAGTGAATGGAAAGACTAGTCATGATTTTGAAATTTCATGTCATTAACAAATTGTTAAGTTAGAAACTAGCTGTGTTGTGCAATGGAACTTTAGAGCAAACTGCTTCCTACCATTTCAGAATGAAATAGTGACTTCTATGAACATACGGAAATACTTTGTGATATATAAATAATCAAAATACTACTGCACTTAAACTGATAATGTTCAGTAACTTTTCAATGACTACAGAGTCTTTCGTACATACTGTGTATGTACAATATATTGTCAGTGTTGTGCCTTTGGCACTGCATGGTTCAACAGAACTGCTTCAACTGCACCCTGCAACTTTGTATAACCAGAGGATCAAAGATTGTCTCTTACAATAAATTGTGAGTCAGTTGAACAGGGATTAACTAGCTTTTGCCCTGAAGACTGTTCTGAAGTATTCGGGAAAGGGTCAATATTGGGAAGAGGTCCATCCAGCGGTCAGTTAACTTACCCATACCACCCTTAGTAAGAAAGGACACTGGCAGTTTGTGATTGTCTGAGGCTGCTTTTGTTGGAAACTGTAAGTACTGCAGTCAGTGAAGCTATTTCTAGTCTAGTACTTGTCTCATAGAGGAAGACACCATATTCTAGTAATTCTCATTTCTTAACCTCTCTGTGTTTGTCACCAGAACCACAAATACCACTTTTTCACAGTGGTGGAAAGTAGAAGTCTAGCTAGATGTACCGTAACACTCACAAGTTTCTAACATCTAATAGAGCTGCTAATATCATAGGATTGCAGAGTGGCTTGGGCTGGAAGGAACCTTAAAGATCATCCAGTTCCAACCCTGCTGTCATAGATTGCTCAGAGCCCCATCCAACCTTGCCTTTGAACATTTCCAGGGATGGGGCATCCACAGTTTCTCTGGGCAACCTGTTCTTTGTTCTTCACTGCCCTCACAGTGAAGTATTTCTTCCTAGTATCTTATCTAAACCTACTCCCAGTCTAAAACCATTTCCCCTTGTCCTGTATTGTAAATAGTCCCTCTCTATCTTTCTTGTAGGTCTCCCTTTAGGTACTGGAAGGCTTCAGATCACCCTGAAGCTTTTTCTTCTCCAGGCTGAACAATCCCAACTCTCTCAGCCTGCCTTCACAGGAGAGGTGCTCCAGCCCTCTAATTATCTTCATCGCCCTTCCCTGGACTTGCTCCAACAGGTCCATGTCCTTCTTCTGTTGAGGGTCCTGGAGCTGGATGCCACACTCCAGATGGCTTCTCACAAGGGTGGAGCAGAGGGGCAGAATCACCTCCCTCACTCTACTGGCCATGGTGCCTTGGATGCAGCCCCTGATACAAGTGATTTTTCTGGGCTGCAAGTGCACATTGCTGGGTCATGTCCAGCCTCTCATCTGCCAGCACCTCTAAGTCCTTCTTGGCCCAGCTGCTCCCAACCTGTTCATCCCTCAGCCTGTGTTGGGACTCCAACCCAGTTGCAGCACCTTGCACTTGGTCTTGTTAAGCCTCATGAGGTTTCCATGGGACCACTTCTCAGGTTTGTCCAGGTCCCTCTGGATGACCAGGTCCCTCCCATTCTTCAGGTGTGGCAGCTGCACTACTTGGCTTGGTGTTGTCTGCAGATCTGTCTATGTCATTAAATAACTGCATAGTTCAACACCTCTGTGTTTTTAAGATGTGCCATCTTTACACTTACAGCTTAAATGGGTAAGACTGAGGAGTGGGAAGCCATCTGGTATTAACAGTCTTGGAGTCTGCCTACTCTCAATCTATGGCTGCTATACATGGGGAAAAAGCAGGTAGACGCACTTGAATGTGAGCTGTAATATTGATAGTGGTTTGGTTAGCCTACTTCTTGCAGAATAACAGATCCAGTCTAATTGGTTAAGACAGTTCTGGGACAAGATGTGCTGGTTTGGGGAGATGGGGGATAGCTGTCAGAAGTGGTAACTTGCCAGTAACATGTTTATATAGCTTTAAAAAGGAACTTCAGTCAACTCACACCTGACCCTGGTAATACTAAAATGTACATTAGATGTCTGGAGAACTGGGAGATTCATCCTCGGGGCAGTTCTGGATATTTACTGTATTGTGCCAAACATCTAGCTGGCATTTAAAATGGGGTCTTTCCCTGCCTGTGGCCTTTGAAGGGCCTAGGTGAGTTTTGAAAGTGACAGTAGTTCTAACTCATTAGAGGACTGAACTATGTTTCCAGCCAGTTTGGATGGTGCTTTAGCTTAAATCTGTCCCACAGAATGACACTAACTTTACTGAGAGTTGGAATTGTAAATACAGAATTGTCACTCAGGTGTTCCTGGGAAAAAAAAAGAGCTTTCACTTATGGTGCAATTGCTCTTTTTTGCCATCTACATTGAATAAAAGTATAAATGTCTTATGGTCCTGGAAATGGATTGAATCAATTTAGTTTTGAAATTTGGCACTTGAAGTTTAAGTGCTGGAACTGTGCTTGTATGTGGATCAATAAAGTCAGAGTAGTTGATAGCAAGAACCTAAGAGCCATGGTGTTGGCAGTCAGTCTGACTGTCCTTGAATTTTGGTGTGAGTGACTATTAGTGGTCATGGTAAATAGTTGATCTGAGAACCTTTCTCACAATGCAAGGAGATTTTTCAAGCATTTCTTGACTAAAAAACGGTTTATTACAATCAGTCACTATAGCTTAACTAAGCATTCTGGGGTACCTGTGACTACTGCTGTGTATAGTACCTGTTGACAGAAAAGCAGAATGAAAGAAATGCACTGGTAGGAAGCTACTTCTATGCATTTTGAGGTAACTGAATTTGATTCACTAGATCTGTTGATCATTTTCTTTACTAGTGAAGTTGTTGCTGGATTTTGGGTTGGTTTTGCAAATAAAACTTTTCCTGTGTGGCTTATTCTGTCTTTCTGTTGAACTTAAACTGCCTTTTCCACTATTTAAATACTCATCTTCAGTGTTCTGAAGGACAGAATTGATGGGAGATCCTTGACTCTATTCATAAATTGAGGACTTTTTGATACTTGTGGGACTTTTGGCAACTCTGTTATTTGGTCCAGAAAAAAACCTGCAAAGTTTCATTGCAATGGTCTTCCAGTTAGCAGCAAATAACTTGGGAGTAAAACTTTTCAGGTAGTTGTACACTGACTTCTGGGTGACTGCAGTCTAGACTATACATCTGTAGTTTAAGTTTTTTTGATGTGGAACTGCCAAACTTGTTAAAATCATATTTTGAGCTCTGGCCACCCATTAAGCTGATTAGCCTGTTAAAGATTGCTTGAACTAACATTTCTTTAATGGAAGAAACTGTTCATTTTTGTAGTTGTCAGACTTTTATAACGTTTGGTCATCCATCTCTTCCTCATTAATGACTCAGCTTCTGGAGGATTCCAGGACTGTTAATCTCATCTGCAAGAGAAAAAATTTGAAGAACTTTGTCCAGTTGTCTGTCAGCATTCCTGATGAGTTATTAAGGTTTTAACTTCAATTAACACACTTGTATTTTGAGTTGCGTGGCTTCAGATAAGGTAAAGCTTGGGTTTTTGCAAGATAGGGGAACTCTTGTTATACTGTTGGTATTGACAAGGGTGAACGAACATTTACCTTCATAGCAAAAAGGAGAACAGCCAGAGGAACTTCTTCTAGATGGGCCCTTTTATGCTCTTTGAGTAAATTCTTGTTAGTTGATGTAAACTGCATATTAACTCATGAGTAGAGTAGGTAGTCTGGGAGAAAGAAGCCTAACAAACTCATTATTGTCCATATCCAGTGGTCATTTGTACATTTTCGAACCCCAATTCCCATCATGTAGGAAAACTTAAGAGTTGAAATAATGAGAGTGAAATGACAGTAATGTAGCTGTCTTTTGCTAAATACATGGAAGAACTGCTACAATGGTAAGTCACACTGATGTAATAAACAGGACACTGGTGTTTCTGCCTTACCCTGGGAAAGACTGCTGTAGAAACTCTTTCAAGTATACTTCAAGGCAAGGTTACAATGATAACTTATCTTTTGCAGTAAAGGACAAATATAAAGCTTCTCATTTCAAACCTGGCTATAATTTCTTTCTTGTAGATTTTAATTTGCAGTTCACCCCCATTACAATGTAAACAGGGGAGCAAGAATAGCTCCCAAGTTCTAATGCAGCTTTAAACTCAACTTTATTCCTGTAAGGAACTGTATTAGTTCCTGATGAATGTCACTGTGCAAATATTTCACTTAAGGTTGTTGCAATTACTGGAAAATATGGTGATAATATGTGCTGAGTCATTTCCATGTGAAGACTTTGTGGTTAGAGAATGCAGAACTTTGCATTGCATGAAGTCATTTCCATACCCCCAAATTAAACTTCTCATCCCTGTGACTGTCCTGTAGCTTAGCTCCTCATTTACACCTGAACTACTAAAACACAAAGTGTACTTTTGTGGTACCATCAGGTTTAGGCCCAGTCACTGGACCTATCAGAATGACTAATCTTGTCATGTCCTTTCTATTGCTGTACTGAGCAATTGGTTATCTTCCTGTTCTCTTCTTTCTAAGATTATACACATCGGAGATTTTAAGTCTAGTTTAATCTGATCACTTTTAGCCCTTTTCTCCTCTGGGGGTATAATCCACTTTCTGTTCTGCTCAACAGTACTGTCACACATGGAGAAATGACTACAGCAAATATCCTGCTGGACAGAGGAAGGGACATGAAATCCCTGAACTGTGCATGACAAAAGTTGAGACATTTAGTTTTCAGCAGAAAGAGAATGATGTTCAGCCTTGAGAATTTGGAGGAGTAGTGTTTTCTAGTTTGATTTTTCTGTATGAGGGTTTTGTAGTTTTTTTTTTTTATTTGTAAGCAGAAAAGTGCTTGCAGAAGCTCTGCCTGAAAGTCCTGTTAAACTTTCAAAAGGCTGTCTAGAATGCTCTGCAACCCCCTACAAAAAGCTCAGCATGTGCTGTGTCAGTAATGACAGGATTGTAAAAAAAGTCCACTCAGTTTAAACTGAATTCTTTTCCTGCCTCATGTCATATATCTTTCACCAAACAAAACTCTTACCTCTTGGGCAGGCCATGTTTTACTGTTCTGTCTATGTATATCTATCTTCATTAGGCCTCCAGATAGTTGTAATACTCAGGTCAGGTTTATTGTTAGTGGATGCAAATTCTGGAGGTGAAAATAGCTCTATAATAACCTGGTTTAAGGTTTGGGTTACTCTAGAAAAGGGCAGCAGTCATACTGGGCTGTATTTGACCTATTAAAAGGCATTAATCTCTAAGAATACAATGATGTTGAGCTTGTGTGTGTTTAAGGGTAAGAGATATCAAATCTTCCTAATATAAAGCTTAAATCTAGAAAGTACAGATAGGCGCTTTCGTGCTGATAAGCTCATCAGTTTTCTACTTTCACGCAAATTAAAACTGTGGAAGAATATGTATTAATGTTTTTCTAAGTCTAAAACTCATACTACAAGAGAAAGATTTGACTTTTGTCAATAAAGCTTGCTGGAAATAAGATTTAAATGATTGTTGTGGACAGCCAAAGCTCATGGTTTATACTGTGGCTGCTGTAGGGTACCAAGTAACATACAGTCCCATGCTGACTTCCATTCCTGCCAGAACAGCTGTCTTCTTACACTATGAGAAGCCACTGTACAAGGCTAACCCTGGCATCTGAATTATTCCAGAACTTCTGAATCTTCGTGTTAGCAGCACAACCCCACTTACAGTGACTTCTCCTGGTCAGGCCATGGAGGGATTCAACTGGTCTGAATCAGTTTTGTAGCAGAACTGCAGCTGTCTTTCTGGCACAGCCTATCTGGCAGATAGTTGCATGGTGTTAAAGCTTCACACAGGCTGGGAGATACTGGGCATGAGAAGTCGTCAGTGTCAAGGAATCACCTGCCAGGCCACCTTGGTTGCAACCAGTGCAGTTCTTCAGCTTATTATGTGTAAAGGTGTTGGGCCAGGTGGGTGAGGGCTATGGTAAAATGATGGACTTCTCTTGGAAATGGAATGGGAAGAGTTATCTGAATGATGATCAGTTTCTGGCCAAGGCTAGGTCCCTTGGTATTTTTTTAAGAAAAGCTATTTGGTGGTTTTTAGACTCCTCAAGTTTACTTCTGAGCTATGCTTTGTAACTTTTTTTTTGGAAGCTATATGTAATGCTGTACTAATGTCACCTTTTTGTACACCTTATATGTGCTGTTGTGCATTTTTCAGGAATGGTTATTGCTATAGGAGGCTCATATGGCCACTTTGCCAACTGTTTTTGTCTTTAAAACTTTTTTGGATGGGAGAGCAATAGGCAGGAAGGGATTCAGTCAATGGTAATGCCCATCACTGTGCTGTCATTGCAGCCATGTTCACCTGCAGTGTGCACTGCTGTTTGAGCAATGATAACTGCCTGATAACTTTTTCTGCAATTCCTAAATAATTTAGCTTTCATATGTCTGGTAACAGTCTAGCAACCCTTCCTGCAACTAATTGATACAACTTAATTTTCTTTTGAAGGTTTTCATCAAATGTTTGGAAAAAGTTACAGCCTTAAGTAAAGCCTGGAAGCCTCCCAGCTCTCCAGCAATGGAATAGGGAGGACTGATGGGACTTTCCCTTGCTGCTTCAGATTCATGTTCAGTCTCATGTAAATAACAGTGAGTGGTGTTCAATTCTGGACCATTTCAGGGCTCAGCTGAAGAATTATTTCTGTAGAATACTGAGATTGGTACAGGGCATTTTAGACCTTGAGATTACGCTGTTTGTTTTGTGGGGCTTTCCTGTGGTGTGAAGGGATATCTGCCTGAATTGGACACTGGAGTCAGTGCTTCAGCACAGTCCAAGATGTTCCTATGTGGTAGGAATTAAACAAATGGGAAAGCTGAGAAGGAGCTTCTCAAAGCTTGTGTGGTGCCCTATGCAGTGACTGGCTTAATGTGACTAAGTTTGACAGTGTGGAACCCCATTAAAAAAAAAAAAAAACACTCCCAAAACCAAAATCCCTGCATTCTAGTAAGAGTAAAGCTTCTTTAAATGTGACATCATTGACCTGCAGAAGTAGTAAAAGCCTTATGATCTCTTTCCTAATAGCACTTGATTTGTGGAAACAGTGGTTAATGGTAGAATTTGTAGTAATGCTGTACTAAAAACCTTTTATATGCATGAGAGTCCAGGCTAGGGAGGCAATGTGAATTACTTGTGTACTGTTTGGGAGAATTGCATTAGCAATGTGGCTTTTCCAGAAGCACAGTCACAGAGATGCAGGCTTGGTGCCTGACTTGTTGCATGACTTTGAGTCCGTGGAATTAATGCTGGTTCAAAACTTGAGTTTTGAGTATGGACATAAGATCTTTCTTCTTGGATCCTGCTTGTTCTTACACAAGATAATCAGCTATTAGTGACAAAAATGATGTGTAATTTCCATTCTGAAGAATATGCTTGGTAATGATGCTGGTTTTTGCCCCATCATAGTTTAAAGTGAATGGACAGAAATAAAGTCAGCTTCTTTATAGTTCTCTGGAACTTTATGGTAGGCTGGTGCTGTTTTCAGGCAATTCTAAAAGCTGCTTAGGCAATCTTTTCTGAAAGTATCTGTAGGGAGTGAGCTAATCATACTGTGAAGTACTGACGTTAAAATTAGGCAATTGAGCTAGAAAAGCACACTGCTGAACAGGATCTCTTGTCACCTTCATTCATCTATTGAATTTCCATCTCTTTGAGAAGATAACACACCCAGTTCTCCATGTATCTGTTTGTCCTTGCTATTCCAAGGTGGACTTGAATGTTTATAAACAGAGGACAACTAGGTTTCCAAATACAGCTCTTTATGTATAGTATAAAACTTCATATGCACTAACTGATAAAAGCCGAAGTGATGATACACTGTAGAACTAAATGATGGAGTGCAGGGACTGCTTTTCCTAATGAAGACTTCCAAACAAAGCAGGAAGTTATTTTAGTAGCCCAGACTTCCTAAACAGTGTGCTAGGACTTGATACTGCTATACACACTCTAATGTAAACACATCACGCTGGTCTGACCTTCCCAAGAGAAGAATAACTGAACTGACACTCTAATTTTACATTTCAAGTATTATGGCTACAGTAGTTGTACTTAATAAGAAAAGGGTTTTTTAGTTTACTCTGCTTATGGACAATTTATTTTTTTTTCCTGTATTTTTGTTGTGAATAATTGTACTTTAACTATTCTTGTTTTAAATCCTGGGATAGCTGTAGGACTTCTATAGTTGAAAATTAATCCAGAGAAAATCTTTGACTTTAAAAATGAAGTCCAAGATAACAGGTTTATCCAGAACAGTTAAGCTAGCAGCTCCTTTTGAACTTTTTCCCTAAGGAAAAATCTATAATGTAGGTGACTTCTTCAGAAGCTGCTTTGAAGGCTGTTAGCCTTGAAGCTTGCAAAAGCCCTTGTTGCTCACCATTCAGCAAAAGGCTGAGTTTGCTTAAGTCTTTAGCTGAAGTAACTAGATTTAGATATAAGCCTTAATATTCTTTGGTGAAATAATGATTTGTGTATAGCTGTACTGCTAATGTTTTTAGGCATTACTTCTACTCAACAAATAAGTTTAAGAAAAATTCCAGGTGGTAGTTGAGATTGCAAACTACTTCTAGCACCTGATATGTCAGGTATTATATACATAATAGGTATGACAATGAATTTACATGAGATAAAGGAGGCAGTGTTTTATGAACTAGGTGACTAGACCCAAATACCAAACTTGTATGAATTAAGCTGGTACAGTAGTCTATTTACATTGAATACAGTTCATACTTCAATATAAGTATACTCTGTGACTGTCCTCTCTTTCAGGCCAGGAGCGCTTTGGAAATATGACCCGAGTATACTACAAAGAGGCAGTTGGTGCTTTTGTGGTCTTTGATGTCACAAGAGGCTCCACTTTTGAGGCTGTTTCGAAATGGAAGCATGATTTGGACAGTAAAGTACTACTTCCCAATGGCAGCCCCATCCCTGCAGTTCTACTTGCAAACAAGTGTGACCAGAAGAAAGATGGCAGCCAGAATCCCTCTCAAATGGACCAGTTCTGCAGAGAAGGTGGCTTTGTTGGGTGGTTTGAAACGTCTGCCAAGGTGAGCATAACAGAAAAATATTTTTAGTCTCTTGAGTATTGGCATAAGAAGGGATGACTATAATCATGCAGGAAATAAAGTTATCAAGTATAGGAAGTGACAGTCAAATATCTAGTGTTCAGCAAAAGTTTGGAAGTGATGTGCAGGCTAGCTTCACTCCTGAGGAAAATGAGGCATATTTGGTTTAGATTAAAACTTACCTGAAATTCAGAGAACCTTGAAACTATCTGGAAACCTTGATTATCTGAGTTTGGTAAGTTTTTTTCATCTTGCATGCATGAGGATCTGTTGTTCTTCAGATGTTAATACTACTAAATGCTGATCAAGCTATCCACAAGATACAGGTGATCTTTAAGTGCAGGTTTTTAAATGCACTTTCTGCCTTCACTGTTGTATGTAGAAATGGCAAGATTTGAAGCAAACAAGCTATTTGCTTACTCATTACTACCTACCCAGGGTGTTGCTAAAGCACTTCTATTTTATCAGGCAATGCCAAGACTCAGCTGGAAAAAAACAAATTGTTTTGTATAGTAACTTAAGAAAGACAGCTAGTTTATTCAGTTAATATTGAATAATTTCATTTATTGTGTAGTTTTAGTTTACAGACTTTTTGTCAAAGCACAGATGAAACCAGCAGCAGCTTAGTTGGAAGTTAAATCCAGTATTTCCTTAAAGCTCAACTGATTCCTAAAATGAAGGACTCCTCTAGATGAGGACAGTGTGGCTGACAGACCAGATTACTGGACTGGCTGATAAATCCTTTATAAAGTAAGATCAGCCTCAAGGTCCCACTTTTCCCTTGGCTTGCCTATTTCCTTTACATGCTGCTGCTGAAGTGTTACACAACGATGTTTAGACAACCTTAAAAAGCAAAGAGTGTCTAAGAAGAATATAGGAAACAAAGTAATAAGTTGATCTTTGATTGCTTTTAGAGAAGGATTCACAGTGAAAAGAATTAGTTAAATTAGCTAACAATTTGTTTGAATTTGAAAAAATATTTTTAAACTCACACATCTGTTGCTAAAATCTCTATTTCTTAGGTTCTTTATACTCAAAGAATATCAAGATTCTGCCTAGGTATAATCTTCCCAGGAGCTTTACCTATGTATGCTAGGTATAAACTGCATTATGGCTTAAAAAGAAATGCAAGTAACATTAGAACAAAATCTAATGTGAAATTCTAGTGACAGCTTGCATTTTAGGTGGCATTTAAGACAGGACAATGTAAACCAAGGTTCTTGGTGTAGAGAAAAATCCAGACAATAACATTCTATCTTAGATATTGACTTTTTTAGGACTCTGAAGAACTGTAGTTAAAATAGCAAAAATTTAGGATGGCTTTCTTGTTTTCTAAGCATACCAAAACAGTACATGATTTTAACTCCTGCCCACTTAAATATCCTAATAATGTGCTTTTGCCTTTCTGCTGGAACTGATAAGTGGATCCTAAGTCGAGTCATCAATAATATACTGGGTGATATTTCCTTTGGAACCAAAGATGAGCAATTCCAAACATGGCAGCCCTGTGCTAACAGATGGCCCGGCCAGGTCAAACCTGTGCCTGGAGACTCCTTTGCACTAGACCAGCTTGGGTCCTCAGGAACTGGGGTATTCTGACACGTACATCTCTAAGTACCCTGCACACACACATTCTTTAGAGTGTATGTGAAGGTACTTTTCAAAGTGTGCACAAGAATATGTAGAATGGCTAGATGAGGCACTTGGAAATAATTGTGATTTTGAGGCTCATGGAAAAGATCCTTTTACATAAATAATTGCATCCAAACTCCATCAGAAACAGAAAAAGGCTCCAAAAGGTAGGACAATACTACAGATGGTTTAATTACCTAGCCTATTTCCTGAGACAGAAATGCACTTTGGCATTTGTGAGTCTTCCAAACGCAGGTGACACTCATTCCCCTGACTGCCTACTAGATTAGAGTCAATATTCAATTTGTAATACAGGTGAATAATTTTGTCTCAAACCTTTCTGCTAACTTTTTTGATAAAAGAGTGTGAGCAGTGACTTCTTGCACCTAAACTGTTTCTGTCCTGCTGATGAGACTGAAGAAGTCTTTTCTTTTTGGACAGCTTTTAATAGGAATGTGTGTCTGAAAAAATCACTGACTTCTTTGCTTTCAATATTTTTAGGACAACATCAACATAGATGAAGCTGCTCGATTCTTGGTGGAAAACATCCTTGCTAACTACAAAACCTTTCCTAATGAAGAAAATGATGTGGGGAAACCAAAACTGGACCTAGACCCATTGAAAGCAGAGAGTAAATCACAGTGCTGCTAATGCTACTGTTCAGTAAATGTGATGGGATGAGCAGCAAGACTTTGCCTTAAATCAAAATGCTGCTATGGTGCTGTGTTGTGACAATCCATATGGGGTATCTGGTACTATCTGAACTGGTGATTCATTTGGGTGTTTACATATTCTTGTTTATCATGAAACTGAGTATCTTGTGAGTTATCATTCCACTTGCTTGAGTGTCTGCATCTAGGTCTGATTAGTGTCTTCTTACTTGAGAACATAAGGTAGTGTTTACACTCCTATAAAGGAACAAAGGCAACATTCAGTGTCTAGTTGCTTCTAGGATGTATGCTACATTCCAAATAGGGCTCACATTTAGCTGAATAGACTCTTGCACCTTTAAAGTAAATGTTTCCTTTGTCACCATTTATGTCCCACTTCAGCCTTCTCACTGGCACAATTATCCCTATTTATTATCCCCCACCATGAGGATCTGTCTCATTGCTAGTTCTCCTGGATCAAGACATCCCAGAAATCTTGAAAGGGCCAATGACAGTTGGGAGGTATCTTTCATAGTGTGATCACTAAGACTGAGTGGAGTAGATGGCTTTTACCACTGAGGAAAAACAAGATGGTTAAATTATTGTGTTTAACAAGGGAAAGACATGGTTATAGAGATACTAATAAAAATGCAACTCCAGCAATTTAAGGCTGAATATTTTCAGCTAGTACTTTACATATGAAACACATTAATGAATACAGTTGTACTGCTGGCACATAGTTATGGTAACCTCACCCATGTGCACACCCAGAAATAAACATCCACTAACTTTTTCATGCACTAACACAGAAAACTTTACCAAGAGTATAAAAATAAGTATCTTGCTGTCCTGTGATGATAAACTTGCTTCTTTTTTCTTCTGTCTAGAGATGGTTCTGGATACCATGAGCAAGGAGAGAGGTCTTGAGGGAAATAGCTTAATTAGTTCATGCTAGTCTGTCAACCTTTCTGCCCCAAGCTCTGTCAGTTTTAGAACAGTGCTGTACTCTTTTGACTGCTTTGAACTGATAAACTGGCTTACCAATTTGTAAGTGTATACTGAGATGCCTATGTTTCTTTGTTATAAAACATGTATTTTTGGCAGCAAATGAACTTCAAAAGGATTAGAGAGATTTCATGGTTCCTGATTGCATTCTGGAACCTGGCTCTGCTTGTCTCAAAGGCTTTGAAGTTCCCCTTTATTTTAAGGGTTTCTTCTGTCCTGGTATCTTATTGCTATTGACTTCAGAAGTCTTATCTTGCTGGGTTCGATGGTGCTGATGTTTAAGTAAACATCAGAATTAAGTATATGCAGGATTAGATATACTTTAATCTATACTGAGATTTCTTAGGCTGTCTTTTTTCTAAAGAGTAACATACTTTTTAAGAGTCAAATAAATATATTTGGGCATCTTAAGTGTGTTGGTGTATGCTTTTGAGAACATGAATCTTCACTTATGTCCCACCCTATATTCAAATGCTTTCATTGCCATTTGAAAACAGCTTTATCTTCTAGTATCTGCTATGTTAAAGGCTTATTTAAAATTACCACAGTAAGGCTTGGCATAAACTAAAACTGGGGGCTTATTCAGTTTAGGATC
Organism: Rhipidura dahli; assembly: GCA_013399225.1. Classification (NCBI taxonomy): domain Eukaryota; kingdom Metazoa; phylum Chordata; class Aves; order Passeriformes; family Rhipiduridae; genus Rhipidura; species Rhipidura dahli. Next base: position 2,319,917 of record VXAC01008839.1, on the reverse strand, counting down.
CTGAGATAATTCAGCTGAAAGGGGTCTTAGACATTGGCATAGACAGCATCCTTTCTCCAAGCAAGATCATAGCATGGTTCTTAGGTGTTCATGTGGTCTGGTCTTAACCTCCAACAGTGGAGGCTGTATGGCCCTGGGAAAGTTGTTTCAATGCCTGCCTGACCTCAAGAGTTGAAATTACCATAATCTTCCTATTCAATCACTTGAACAACTCCATTTGGACTGTAGACTCACTTTTGATAAGAGGCTTAGTCTCTGCTATACTGTCTTTTTTAAACTTTAATTAAATATAAATATAAATGCCTACCTCCATGGGCAGTTTCCCCAGCTATAGGGGATTGCGGATTTTTGGTTTTGTTTTCAGGTTTAGATTCAAGAGCAGAATGGAGACCAAACTCAAGCTTTGTGACTCTGCTTGAACGCATCTCATCTGTGTCCTGTCACTGTTGATATAATCCTATGCAGGTTATTTTCAAGGATGTCTATATATTTTTGCTAGAAGAGTTACTGCTGATATATTTAAGCACTTTCCTTGTTTTGTACATAGCTTCTTCTAAACCTCTGCATAAATGTAGAAAGGCCAGGATTCTAAAACTGGTGGAATGTACTGGTTTTGATACAAGTTGTCACTACTGAGGCCATTAGTATAAAAAGAATGTTTTCTACCTGCATGCTGGAGTCTGTCTTTCTTTTTTTTCCTCAAATCTTCTTTCACTTGTCTGAGGAAAAGAACGTGAGCTTTAATAGAAAGCTAGTCTTGTTTTGCACTACAAACTGTGTTCTCACTACGCCTCTGTGGAGAGGGAGCATTGTGATGTTTGAGACTGAGCAGGTGGATCTGGAAAGCTGATCCAGTCAGAACAAGAAAACTGTACAAAAAGTCTGGCTGAGGAAGGAAATGGTAGCATCTCCTTGGTAGAGTGAAATGGGACTGCAGTATCACATTTATATTAAAACATATTTATCCAGCAATCTTAAATTTTGCATTTTTTAAATAGTACGGCTTTTTGCTTTTAGCCTGCATTTACAACTGCAACCACACTTAAAACACACTAAAGTTAATCTCTGTTAGAAAGGATTTGCTATGATCTGCGGCATGCCTTTACTTTGAACAAGAAGAGTTTAATTTTTAAATCTGCAAGGTTACATTCATCCAGTAAAAACCAAAATACCAAAATAAAACAGTGTACTAAGAGATTTAATAAGTTCTTCAGTTCTGTATGCTGCATTAGGATTGTGTATTCTCATTTTAAAAACAAATACCCTTCTGTCCCTCAGGCTGCAGTCATAATTTCATTGTATATTTTAGGTAAATTTCTGGAATTTAAAAAAGATAATACTACTTCCTCTGTCCATATCCCAACTTTGTAATAGTTCCAGTAGATAGAGTATTACAGTTGTCTTTAACTCCAGACTTCAGACAGGGTTTTCACACTGTATCAAACACAGAAAGCCTTTCATTTTGAAAGATATTCCTGTTAGGAATCATCAAATGTAAATTTACAAAAGAAAGGTAATGGCTCTGCATGGTTCTCTGAGCTGCTTTGATTTTCCTCTGCTGCCTGCTCTTGGGGCATATACTCTTTTGTCCCTGTATTTGAGTGGAGAGATGATCAAAGTTGTGGTGGTCCCCACTTCACACTTTGACCTAAACAAGTGCCCTGAGCAATCCCATGGGACTTGATGGTATTGCTGTATTTAAATTGAACTTGAACTTGCTTGATATTTAACAGAGTATTTTGGGTCTGTGTTTCTCCAAACTGAGATTATAGCATGAGAATATGATAAAAAAGCACTCTAGCAAATAAAGAACTTGGGAAAAAAAAGGTAAGTGGTAATAGTAACATAGGTGGGGTTCATCAGAGTCCTTTCTGGCACCATGTCAAATTCACAACAGGCTGGAATGTGGGAAAAACCCTGTCCCTGACAAGATCAGATGAGACATGGTACCGTAAGCTATTTGTGAAATGGCCGTGGGCATAAAGTCCTGTGCCCCGGAAAAGACTATTGTATTATGCAGCTGGTTGTGATTTTTTTTTTTTCCCCTACCTGGTCTTATTCCATCAGTTTACCCAAAAAAGCTCTCATATTCCATTTCCCCATTTCACTCCCTAGCCTCATAGTAAGAGTTAACAGAGTAGAGCTGCCGCTGAATAGTTTCAGTCCATCTATTTGAGGATGGTTTTGCTCAAATTCAGTTCCCTGGCCTATGTCACCTCAGTGTCTGACTGTTCTGACTCAGTGCACAGACTGCTCCTCCCAGGCTTTACCACATACTGCAGTGTTTTCATTTTCTCAGGCATTACCATTCTCCCCTCACAATTGCTCTTTTTTTGATCACCCTTCATGCTTTTCCTCATCCTTCACTGCCTGCTCTTAATGAAATGCCAATGCACTGCTGTCCTCCTCTGTTCACAATTTCTCACTGACCTGTACCTTCCTTACATTTTTTCCACCTACTCTTTCACTTAGCAAATAGATAAAAGAGTATTGGAAGTTAAGGGCAACAGGAGCTTTAATCTGTTAAATGCATTAATTTCAGAACCTAGATTTTCCTATCATTTGATAAAATGACATGGGAAAAAAGTCTCAAAAATACAGCATCAAAATCCATTCTATTTCCCTTTCATCTCGTGACTGTTGCAACCTCATGCTTGAAAATGCAACACCTCTTCTTACAGAAGCCTCTAGCTGATTTTGATGTTAACCCTTTTTTCCGTGGAAAACTTCCCAGAACCACAGAATGGGTAAAGTTGGAAGTGGTGTTGAAGATCATGTAGCCCTACACCTCTGCTCAGACCTTGAGCAGGTTGCTCATGGTCATGTCCAGTTTGATAAAAACTCCACAGTCTTGCTGGAAAACCTGTTCCAGTGTTTGACCACCTTCACTGTAATTAAAATAAAATAAAATTTTATTTTAAAGAGGAATTTCTTGTAGTTTTGTTCTGACATGGACTTTAATCCTGTCACTTGACACTTCTGAGAAGAATGAGTGTCTTGAGCCAACTCAATCAACTATGTTTTGGTTTGCCCCGCTACCACACTCCCAGGTCTTCTCTTAAGGCAAAAAATTTTACTGTCTTGTTCTGGAGTCCTTGTGCCCTATGTAAAATCAGAGGAGAGTTAAATCTGAGCTCCAAGACCCCTGAGGGGTTTTGGTAGTGTTTCTATTTATAGTTACTCTTTTTCTGCTCTGTCTAATGTGTGTTGCTATAAAAAAGGTGCAAAATACTTAAGATTAAAAGGCTAGTTTCCTACAAGTGACTTGCATGTGCTGTAGCTGTTGATGTGATGCTTTCAGGGAAAAACAAGCTGGTGTTTTGAATGGTATCTTGGAAGAATGATAACCAGAAGGTCATCCATCCAATGCTAACCAGTACTTGCTACCTTAGTATTTGTTTTGTGACATCTGAAAGGGTTCCTAACACTTGTTTGGTTGCCTTGTGCATTTATTCCACATTTTCTAACTGTCAGGCTGCCTCTACTCTAACAATTTTTTCCCTTCAGGCACTGTCAGATATACTAGATGGCTTGAGACATTAGGGCAGTGAGCTGATGTGACCTTACAGATTCTTTGCCAGTTAGAAAACTAGCCTGTTTGAAATTCAGATTAATTTCTCTTTCCAAACAAGCTGTCCTTGTCATTGCTGTTAGGTTATGGAATTCTAAATGAAGTTCTTGCATAAATAAAAAGATGTAACTTGATGGATGTAAAACCTGAGATCCCTTTTATTTTTCCTTCACAAAGCACCTAGATACATGCTTTTAATGCCATCAGTCTTAGCAAACGAATTTATTGTAGGATTTTATGGTAGAAGGTCAGGTCCATTCTGAACTTCCAATGTAATAACTGTCATTTTAACAGAGCAAAGAATCAAAAGGCTCTGTATTAAATATGCTTTTCTGATTTCTCTTCTTCCTCTACCACCCAAAAATGTTTGCAGACCCAGGCACTCAAATTTCAGTTACTTTTATGTTGTCTTTCACATAAATGTATTATGAAAGTTTTATGTGCTGGGATGCTGCAAACCTCATTGGTCATCTGCAGTGGGATCAAGAAGGAAATTTTCCTACTATGGAAACTTTTATAAGTGCCTCTTACATGTACACATATGTTTAATAGATACTTTTCCATACTATTTTCTCTGTCCAGTAAGTATAGGAAAGGAAAGGGGATTCAGAGTAATAGAAAGTTTGTAATCTCCATGGTGTTTTTATTTGTATTCTGGGTCACAAACTGAATCCTGTCCCCAGTCTACAAGTTGGCATCAACATGCAGCAAGGCGTCGAGGTGAGCAGCCCTGTGCTGGTACTGAAGTGTAGCCAGATGTATGAACTCACCTCTGTCTCTGCTATTTTTTATCTGTTTTTCCTAATCAGTATTTGATAGCATAACTGAATGAAGAGAAGATCAACTGTTCAGTTTGAAAAGAAATAAATAAAATTGAAATGTTTACTTGGCTCTCAAGTGAGAATTGTCCCAAAGTACCTTATTTAAAATGGATGCTATTGGACATAGCGCTGAAGGAAATGCCAAGCTGTGGAAGAATTCTTCACTTCGAAATTTTTGAGTGTGTATCTGGCCGCCTGTCATCTTGATATAAATCAAGATCTGACATTTGTCTAAAATAAGCCTCTAGATGTAGCAACATCTGCATATTTTTCCACATATTTTTCATCTACTCATGCCCTCTCCAATTTGACAAATTGATTTTCATTGATTTTTATATTTGAAAAAGGCTTAGCTTGAAAAAGAATAAACAAAGAAGTATATTCTGTTTTACCAAGGATTTTTCATCATTACAGATTGGGAAAACAGCAAATAGATTAAGTTAGAAATAGGACGTTTGGAATAGTGCAATCTCTAGAATGTGCCTGAAAAAGTCTGCTTAGTTGAAGTTGAAGTCAACTACCTGCTGAATTCAAAACCAGCAGCTTAATGCTAATTTTATCTGACCTTGGTGGAACTGCATTCACTTTGGTAATCATGGGCTTCATATCAGGAATTAATTAGTTGCCTCAATTTGAAATTAAAAAGGAAAATAAAGACTTGCATAGTCTAGCTCTAAAATTCTTCTAGGCTGCCAGGGCAGAGCTGACTCAAGTTGCCATCGACCAAGCCCCCCAAGTCCCTTTCTGCAGTGCTGCTGTCCAGCCTCTGTTTCCCAGTCTGTCCGAGCATCCAGGGTTGCTGCGTCCCAGGTGCAGAATCCAGCACCGACCTTGGTCAAACCTCACACAGGTGGTGATTGCCCATTCCCCTCACTTGTCCAAGTCTCTCTGCAGGGCCTCTCTGCTTTCGGCGGAATCGACGGCTTCTCACAACTGATTATCGCCTGCAAGAAAACAAACTACGTTCTTTGGACACATTCCGGGACGCTGCCGCAGAAAGTATCTGTTACCTTCGGAGCCAAATCTTGCCCGCAAAGGCACTTCACGCCATTTCTTTGGTTCCCCGAGCTCGGGGCGGGCGGCGAGGGCCGTGTCCGTGCTGGGGCGGCCCGGCCCCTGGCCCCTTGCGCGGCCCCGGGACAGCGGCGCGGCCCTCGGCGTCGCCTGGCAACGCGGCGGACGCGGCGGCAGCGACCCGCGGCCATGGCCGCAAAGGGGAGCAAGAAAAAGGAGCTCTCCAACCGCACCAGCGCCTTATCCAAAACGTGAGAGCCCCGGGAGAGAGGGAGGGTGGGCGCGGGACGAGGGCAGTCCCCGCCGGCCCTCCCGGCACAGGCGGCGCGCCGGGAGGCACCGCGGTGGCCGGCCTGGGCTGCTGTGGGGCGGGCTGGGAACTTCCCCCGAGGCTTCCCTGCAGGGCACCGGCCGCAAACGCGTGCCTGCCCGTAGCTCTGTGCGGGCAAACAGTTTGTGCTGAGAAAGTTCTCTTGCTCGTGGGGGTGCTTCGTTAAAAGTGGTTTCTAAAGACGAGGCGGGATTTGGTTGTTCCCAGGGTTTTGTTTGTTTGTTCAAACTGGAGGCCCAGCTCTCGTGGAAGTTGTGCTCCCTCGCTCCTGCTGTCCCTGGGGCGCTCCTGCTCCTGTGGGAGCGCCGTCCTGCCCCGCCGGTGCCGTGCGTGTCTGGCAGCAGCCCTGTTCTGGCAGGCAGGCCGGGGACCTTGAGCACAGCAAGGGGAGCGAAGCCTCCATCCAGCTGCTGCTCGGGAGCTGCCAGCAGATAACAGCTCGCTGAAATGGTTTGGGGTTTAAAAGAACCTCGAAGCTGTCAACCAGGACAGTAATATTGGCAGTGAGGGCTCTCTGTTTTCATCAGGTGGAGGAACTAAACTAGCTGCAGTTATGGGGGCAAAATGATTTACCGCTCTTATAGCACATCAGTGTCACAGAAGGGAAAGATAATTCCAAGTGCCTGGAATGTTTGCTTTATGTTATAAAGAATCTGAGGAAAGCAAGTACGATTAAAAAAAAAGAATTCTTCCAATTAATTTCTTAAACATTTCTGTGTAAATAGCATTTCTTCAGTTATTTTTAAATGTTTTGCTGTTTGCTGGATGTTTAGTGTGAATTTGTTTATTTCTGAGTAAATGTCAATTTCTTCCTGCAAAGACAAATAAATGGAGTACATTTACATTCACTGTCACTGTTTTGGTTTGTGAATTCTGTTTCTATGGTGTCAGAAGCTTTCTCATCCTATTGTAAGCCTGAATGCATGGCACTGTCAGGACTCAAATGAAACAAGTATCTGACCTATGTGCTTATGGCCTTTTCTTTTTTTCTTCCTTAAATATAGGTTTCAGTTGTATCACTTATTTCTCTCCTGAAATCAGTCTTAAATGCCTCTTTATGCTTATTTCTTATCTAGTTACACAGCCTTTACAACACAGTAGTTCTTATTTCATATTTTCATGTTTCTATTTTATATTTCACACCTTGATTCCCATTTTCTGGTGCAGGCTGCCAGTATCTAGTTCCTTCTCCCCACTGCAACCTTTGCTTAGTAACTTTGTTGTTGCTGTTTTGGCCATGCTGTCCTTCATATTTATTGCTTCAAACATTTTATCAAAACTTTTCTGATGATGTTTAAGCTACCAGGGACAATTTTTGTTTTTTTGCTGTCAGAGAAAATAAAGGAAAGTTATTTCACATAAGGTGGAGTAGCTTGAAGATGTCCTAGTGGTGATTTGTTTCTTCTGTGATCTAGTGACATGTTACAATAACCAAATGGCAATGCAGAGCCATGATAATACAAAATAAATAGTTTGTATTGTTGTATTTTTCATTAAGACTATAACTTTTGTTTTAACTGTAGCATGTCTTTTGTGTTTATCTTGTGATAAACCATTGTGATGCAGAGTGCCCCTGTTGTAATCAGGGGTAACTCTCAGTAGTAAGCATCTACATCTTTCAATGCCATATACATTTCCATATGACATCTTAATGTCCTCAGTAGTATTCAGGAATATTGAGAGTTGATGCGACTTAAAAAAAAAAAAAGAAGAAAAATCTTAGTTGATGGGACAGCTCTTAGTATGCAGAACTATCTCCATTTGTATTTGGATCAGTTAGTATTTGTGTTATCAGAAATCCTGGTAGTGTAACAGGGGAAAACAAGAAATCTGTGACACAAAAAATTCTGAAGTTACACCAGCTCTGATGCTAATTTCCTGATAACCTATTCCTACTTTTTTGTTTTGTTTTGTTTTTTTTTTTTTTTTTTTTTTGTCATTCTGAAATGTTACTGAGGCCTTTTGGATGAATGGATGAAAAAATGTTGGTTTAGGTCAATGCTGTAGATAATTAATTTAAATTGAGAAAGGCTATTGACAGTTTATTAATTTTTTGTGTACATAGTTTTTGTCTTGAAACAAAACTTTTACTGAAAAAGTAGCCCCATTTTCCCATGAAGCTGCAGAGAACAGTGCTATAAAATAGCTGAAAAATGGATTTCAGCACTTGCTATACTTTCAGTCATTGTTTTGCTCTATAAATTTTAACTGAATTGATTAAATGTTCTATTCTACTACAGTATTTGGTCTAAGTAAGATCTTCATCCTGCTGAAAACCCACATGCATCTTAGTACCTTCTTATCAAAGATCTGTATGATCTGAAACCTGGTGTTGCAGAACTCAGAGGAAATTGTTGGTAGTTGGGAACTGAACACAGTGGGACTAAAAGTTTCCCCTTGGAAACATTTCTAACATCTTGAATAGCCTTTCTTCTTTCTTGCCCTTGTTTTCCAGATGGATTGGAATTTATATGCCAAACTCAGTATCAGAAAGATATTTTAGCACTCTGAAAGGACTGAAGCATTGAAAGAGATTCTTCTTTTCCTTAGGCATGCTACATGCCAATGGTTTCCAAACTTTTTTATTGCACATCCCAATTAGTGGAAAGTTTCTGAGTGCACCCTTCCAACCAACGTATGTGTATTTATTCCTTTATCAGTTATATACATGCACTACTCAAGATCTAATATATTTTTTCCTTGTGTTCACTGCCTGCTTTGGAGACTGTTGCAATAGGCTACGGAATTTCTGTGGGAGAGAATAAGCAACTAGGCAGCTCAAGTTTTGATCTACAGCCTGCTAAAGTTTATAGGGAGCTTTTCTTTGGTTTAGGCTTATGGTCAAAACTTGGAACTACAGACTGTGATCATTTATGCAAAATGGTGGCTGTATGAAATTTTTCAATTTTCCATAATGTTGCTCGTCTGCTTTCCCCTTTGTCAAATGACTTGTGATTCAGAAATACAATTGATAGCAGACAAACAGATATGTTATTTCTTTATTTGGAAATGGAAAGATGCTGTATAATGAAGAAAATCTGAATTACAGTAAAGATGTAATACATATGTAATCTTGGACTACAAGAACAAGGTACAAACATCATTCACATCCTAGAAAGTACAATTTTAGACCCAAACGCAGAGAACATTCAATTTTCTGATATAAGGCTTAATCTGTGTCATTGTTGTCAAGAACAATAAGAAGAGTATTGAGCTGGTTCTGCAAGAGTCTGCTCTGGGATGAAATGAATCATAATGATGCTGTTTATAAATGTTGAGGAAACCTGCTGAACATGGTGATAAAACAACTTTACTGTGTAACTCTATGATTCATTCCTCATTTTTTTTTGGTAAATCCTGTGTTGCAGAGTCTCTATGTTTCCTCAGGTAATTATTTTCTCCTAATACTAGGCAAGTATTAGTAATGATTGTAAATGTTTTATCAAAGGCAATTTTCCAAGTCTTTTTTTAATGGGTTGTGGAAATGAGAAGTAAATCTTACACACACACTGTAAGATTGCAGCTGTGTTCATGGGAGAGATAACAATTACTTATTAGATATTTGGATTTCAGTAAAGCTTTTGATACTATTTTTCACAGGATCCTTCTGGACAAAATGTCCAGCACCCAGCGGGATAAACACATCATGGATGGGTGAGCAACTGGCTCTCGGGTCAGGCATGAAGGGTGATAGTGAATAGGGTGACATCAGACTGGCAACCTGTCACTAGTGGGGTTCCATAGGGCTCCATCCTTGGCCCTGTGTTCTTCAATATCTTCATAAACAGCTTGGACTAAGGACTGGAAAGGACACTGAGAAAGTAGACAGATGATGTAGAATTGTGAGAAGCTGTTGACTCTCTCGGAGACAGAGAGGCCCTGCAGAGAGACCTCAAAAAATTAGAGAGATGGGCAATTACTACCACATGAAGTTTAACAAAGACCACTGCCACATTCTGCACCTAGAATGGGGCAGCCCTGGATGTATGGACAGACTGGGGAATGAGATGCTGGAGAGCAGGACCTCAGAAAGGGACCTGGGAGTCCTGGTCAATGGCACATTAAATATGAATACAACACTATGGAGGGCCAGCTGTGAGGAGAAGCCATATGAGGAGTGGCTGAGGTCACTTAGTCTGTTCAGCCTGGAGGAGAATGAGGGAAGACCTCATTGCAATCTGCAGCTTCCTCACAAGGGGAAGAGGAGGGGCAGGCACTGATCTCCTGTCTGATGACTCATGACAGGACCCGAGGGAATTGCATGAAGCTTTGTCAGGAGAGGTTTACACTGGATATCAGGAAAAGTTTCTTCACCCAGAGGGTGGTTGGGCACTGGAACAGCTCCCCAGGGCAGTGGTCACAGCACCAGCCTGACAGAGTTCAAGAAGCATTTGGACAATGCTCTGAGGCACATGGCGTGACTCTTGGGGTGTCCTCTGCAGGGCCAGGAGTTGGACTTTGATGATCCTAGTGGGATCCAACTCAGAATATTCTCTCATTCTGTGATTCTCTTTGATACCTCTGTTCATTCTGTTACTCAGTTTGTTTGGGATGTTTATGAGACAGAGACTACTGTAAAAATTTTGTGTAAATCCATGAGAACCTAAGTAACATAACTATCCCTGTATTTGAAAGAGATATGGATGTTTCCAGGCTGCCTGAGAAAATGTTGCCTTGTAAGTTTAGTGTTCTGTGGTAATTGCAAGATAGATTTTCTGTTTTATTTTAGAATGAAGCTTGCAGTTGCAAGAATAAAAATGTTAAAAATACCTTGTCTTTTGACTAATACTGTCTTTCTGATCGTCAATGCAACTTGTTTTTATGTGTCTCTACTGATCAGAATACTAAATAGAAATATAAGTAATATGAAAAAGAAAGAGGCTGTTTTTTAGGTTATTTTTAAATCCTGAAAGCTGTTAGTGCTTACCAAAAAGAATTACAGTGTTATAATTTCATCTGTTGTGGATAAAATTAGTGCAGAAATCCTCTGGGAGTAATGTGTACAAACATCTGTGCAATATATTTTGATCACCTTAAAACCACTTTTCTTAATTTCTAGTGAAATCAGGCTTTTTTTTTTTTTTCCCCACAAGTGTTTAGAACAGTCAGCACAGTATATCTGCACTGTGGAAAATCAATCAGGGTTATTGGAGGATATATTGTATTGTTGGAGTGGGACCTCAGAAGCATATGAAGAAATGCAGGAAAATTCCTTTGAACTTGCTAGCCAGACTTCCCTTGGGTCTCTGCAGGATACTCCATTGGGTCTCTCTTCATTATAGCTTTCTAATTAGATAGCAATTCACTTTAGGAGTTAGGCAGCTGCTAGATGTGACAGGCTGAAGAGCTCAAAGAACTCCTGCCCTTATAGCTTTTCTTAATTGCACCATTAAAGGCTTCTGAGAACCTGATCCTTCCCAGGTTTCAACAGCCATGGTGGATAGGAATTGATGTATATGCCGGCACTGAAAGATATTCTGGCTAGTAAGAATGGATAATGAATTAAAATGCTTTTTAAATTAATTTGATGAAGCTCTATGCCATCAAGCCCAATCTTCTGAATTAAACTTAAGCCATCAGCATCTATCTCAATTAGGGTTTGGGCCACTAGGGACAAAAGTGAGGAGTTAATTGTTGGTGCCAAGAGAGGCAAGTGATTTAGGGGTAATTGTGGCATAGACAGAGGTCACCAATGTATGTAGGGGAAGGTCAGAGCAGTGTTGGAGTTCTTTTTAGAGAGCTCAGTAACTAAGAGTAATATTTACTGCTGATGTATTCTTAAGGACCAGCAGAAACAGGCTAAAGGCTGGACTGGCTGAGAGAAATTTTTTAAGTTAAACTACATGCTGGATTGATTGCAGTGAGTAGCAGGTTGCTGCACCAAAGCCTAGGATTGCCAAATGTTTGTTATTAAGATTAAAGGGTGGGACAATAAGAGCAGAAAAAAAATAGTGGCATTGCTAGTCCATTCTTTAGTTCCCTTATGCCTAGGATAAGGTTTCAGCCATGGCTTGTGACTGAGGTTTTATCCACTGCCAGCATGTGTTCTTTGGGTAAGTGTACTTAAGGTTTGGTGGTTTAGAGAATATAGAATGTCCAGATTTTTTTTTTTTTTTTTTTTTTTTTTTAATGGTTTGGCTTTGTTAGAAAGGCTAAAGTTTGAGAATGGTTAGAACTAGTGATTTGTGGATAAGAGTATGGTAATTGAACTTGAAGCTGCTTTTAGTGTTGTGCTGGACGTCTCACATTAGTTGATGTAACTTTTAATGGAAACTAAAAATTTACATGGAATCAGGGAACAAGACTGCAGAAAAGAAACCCACTGAAGTTTATATAAATACATAGCAACTACATCAAGCTCAGGAAGTGCTTGAGCACTATTATTAAAAATACTTAGAGACTCTGAAAGTGTTTGACAAGTATACTAGATATGCCTTTATCCTCTTTGCAGGTTTTCAATTGCAGTATTGTTTGAGACAAGATATTGGGCTACAGTTCACCCAGCCTCTCACTCAGTACTCCTGGTCTCCTGTTTGTGGTCCAAGGGGGTAGCCCAGTGGTACATCTTTGACTTGCAACATACATTGCAACATGGTTTTTTTTGAGAGAAGGGTTGCTGTATTATTGTAAAAGCTAGTTACATTTGTATGTAGGTGCTTATGCTTGCTTTGGGCTGTGCATGAGCTACAGTCAGAGATGAGTGTGGCTTGGTGGTCAAAACTAACTTCTGCTAGAGACTTGAAACAGAATGAACATTTTGGATAAAAGACATTGAGGATAATTCTGCCCCATTTATTGGAAACTGGGCTGTCTTTAAAAATACAATTAATTTAAAGTGTCACAATTTACCCCCATCTGGCAGCTCTGCCTCACACAGCTGCTTACTAGCTCCTCCCTAGCAGGATAAGGGAAGGAATCTGGGTAAAAATGCAAAAACTTGTGGGTTGAGATAAAGACAGATTAATAGGTAAACAGCAAAGCAGAAAAAAGGAGTTTATTCACTGCTTCCCATGGACAGGCAGGTGTGCAACCATTACCAGGAAAGCAGGGCTCCATCACATGTGCCTTGGGAGGACAAATGTCATCACTTTGATTGTCTTCCACTTCCTTCTTCCCGCAGCTTTTATTGCTTGGCATGACAACCCATGGTAAGGGAAGTCTCTTTGGTCAGTTGGGGTCAGGTGTCTGGGCTGTATCCCCTCTGGTCCCTTCTTGTACATTCCTTGCCTGTGTGCTGGCAGAGCCATGTGAGAAGCAGAAAAGGCCTTCACTCTGTGTATTCATTGCTCAGCAATAACTGAAACATCGCTGTGTTATTGGCACTGTTTCCATCACAAATCTGATACACATCCCCCCTACAAGCTGCTCTGGAGAAATTTACTTCAATCCTAGCCAAACCCAGTACAGCCACTCATAGGACTTTGCAAGGAAAATAAGTTTTAAATGAAAAATTTTGAACCTTCACTGCATTCATAAGCTGCTTTACAATTGTAACTGTAGCATATTACAAGATTTTATACTATTACTACAAAGCTGATTTTTGGTGAGTTGGGAGGCTCTTCTATCTCAAACAGCTCAGTTCAGATCCTTTTTAACCAAAACCAGTTAAGGCTTCACAAGACTCTGGGAGTGGTGTATCTTGAGCTACAGCAATTGTTCATCTCCAGTTTACTTTCTGACAAACCTGAGGATGCTTTGTCTCATTTAGCATGTCATTAATTGCAGTCCAATGATAAACAATTATTTTGGTTTGAATGGCTGTCTGGAGCCTTTTTGAAGGCATTTCGTGGTCTCTCAAATAATCCAGGCACAACATAAATCTGTAATGGGCCAGGATTCCAGGACATCCAGCTGCAGAACTGAAGGGAGAAGTATCTATGTGCCTTAAAATTTAACCATCTGAAACACTGAGCAACTGGTACCATCCTGCACATATGTACTTTCCCCAGGTGTAGCAGTGTTAGTGAATAAATGTGGTGTGATCTTAGGTTCACTTTGAGTGAAATGCTTTGGTTCATGATTGCTCTTCAGAAGTTATTTATTACATCACTGACCATCTGCAAGCTCTACTACTGTACTATGGTACCTATACCTAAATTCTAACCTAACTAAAGCTAGAGACGTTCCTGAAGAGTTTGCATCATTTTTCTTAACCATGAAAGAACCACTTTTCATTTATTGTTTTTTATTGTCTATTTGTTTTTAAGTGACTCATATTTCCAAGGGCAGTAATTTCGTTAGTATCAGGAAAAAAAATTCTAAATTAGACCAAGAATTTCTGACCACGAAGATTAAGCTCTTGCTTTCAGCACCTATACTTCATTAATTGAAATTTTTCAGTGTGTAAGCACACTACAACTTACTATAGTCAATTTGTTTGTCCTTTTTTCCCCTTCTACCTTTAACTTTCTTTATAGTTTCATGCTTTGTGGTGAGATAATGGGTTTTCCCCCCCCCAGGTAAATATGATAAGCATACTAGAATAGCATATAAGATGACCAGTAAGTTTAATTTTTTATTAACTAGATTACATGTTAATTAGAGAATTATATATTCAAATTAATTTTTTTAGTTAATTCTAATTAAAACAATGAACCCTTGAGAGCTCAGCCGATTTGATCTGTAGATTTCAAACTTCCTGGACTCATGGGCATGAAAATATTAAGTAATATACTAGTGGTAATATCACACTAAATACACACTCCCTACTGATCTTGGTTTTAGGTTTTTTCTTTCCATGAAACTCAAAGCACTGTCAGAGGATCTGCTCCATGAGCCTTTGGCTGAAGGCTGTACAATCAGACTGTGCAAGAGGAGTTTTGCCTTCTATTATGATGAGCAGTGTAATGAACAGTGTAATGGAGAAAAGCAGCTTTCAGCAGAACTGCACAGCAGAAAAAGCGCTGTCAAAATAAAAATACTAATAATTATGCTTTGAAACTAGAAAGCTTTCTTAAAGTATCCTGTTAGAGATTCTGTTTGCAAGGGATTATTCATCTACTTAAGCAGAATGGTCTTTGTCTTCTGTGAACTCTCTGTAACCACCACAGAAGAAATGGGATTTCCTGATTTTCTTAACAATGTGAGAAAAGTGCTTTTTAAATGAGTTGGCCTATATCCACAGAAGTACTGGCATGCTCTGCCATGCAGAGACTTTTAGCTCTTAGTTAATTCTTCAGGTGCCATACAGAAGGCACAAGGGGTTTTTACAGAAGCCAACAAAGAGGCAATGCCAAATAAAGGAGCAAATTGCAGTTCATATTCTTCAGATATACTTGAATACCAAACTTTAGTGTCTAAAGAGGTGCTGCAATCTTCTCAGTATTCTTACAGCTGAATCTAAGGTCATCTTATAACCTTATAGCCCCTAGTCACATTCTGCTAGTTGGAAGAAGAGCACATTGATCAGACAGAAGTTTCATCTGCAAATTGGACATAGGTGTTAGTTGCTTTCTGTGACTCGTTGGAAAACTGCAAGATGCAGCTTGAACCCCTTGTTGTCTGTGGCAGCCTGTTCACTTGTCCCATCACTGCCACCTTTTGAAACAAATTAGCCTAAAGGATTTGGACCAGCTCACAATCCCACCTGGAGCACAACTCAGTGTCAACCATAACAATTCTGGAAGAATCAGTCAGAGATCACTTCTTTTGGCTGAGATTAGCACCTGAAAATCACCAGAAAAGATGCTCCTCTTTCCAGGCTCTTGCTGTGACATAACTTAGGTATTGGTATATCATATTTCCACCTGTAAAACTGGATATAAAGCCCACCTCTGTAGACTATTTTTGGTTTTGTAGATTACAAGTGCTCACTCAAGAGCTAGATATTGTAGCATTTCTGCCTTGGCAGGCATCTCTGAGAATTAATTTTCAATGTTCCACTCTTGGGAATATAATTTTAAAAAAGTAAAATTGGAAGGATGTCTTTTAAAGGTCTAAGTGTCCTCCAGGACATGAAAGGCTGTCAAATTGATGACCTTGGGGCAATCTGATATTTCCATTTTGAAGAACGCTCTTCAAATATGTAAAATAGTATTTTTTTCTCCATTCTATACTCAAAGCTTTTTTTATAGCAGGACTTTGGCTCCATAGAATCAGGAGCAGAGAATTTTCACTACAGCTGTCTCTCAGCACTGAAAATGGTAAGCTGAGTTTTCTGGCATTGCTGTTGCAGGCTACAGGGTTTTGGGCTACTATTTGAAAGCAGCATGTCCATGATATTTTTTCTCAAGTATGTAGCATCACTTGATTTTACTTCTGTTTTTGAGCAGTTTACAAGTGATAGTTTGTGTAATAAAAACTATTCTTCTTGAAATACAAAAATAGAAGGATAAGGGTCCAAAATTCTAACACTGTGCATGAGCTTGCCATGAACATGAA
Organism: Rhipidura dahli; assembly: GCA_013399225.1. NCBI lineage: Eukaryota > Metazoa > Chordata > Aves > Passeriformes > Rhipiduridae > Rhipidura > Rhipidura dahli. The sequence goes on along the minus strand of VXAC01008839.1, from coordinate 2,303,800 downwards.
GGTTGAATTTTACAGTAATTCCTCCAAAAACACATGAATTTTTTTTTTTTGCTTTACATAGATTTAGTCACACAAGATAAAAAAAATCCATTGTGATCTATTTTAACTATTTAGTTGCTTATCAGTCTATTTGTCACCAGTTTCTTGAATGCATTTTTCTTTTTTTCCCCTAACCCATGGCATGAGTCTAGTACTCAATTCTGTGTTTTATATTCAATTTCTGACTTCAAGTTTTTATACAGCAAAAAGGTTTAGTTGGGATAAATGGTTCAAAACAGCAAAAGGTATTCAATTTTAGCTGGAATTCTAAAATTACAAAGACGAAAATTCAGACAATATTTATAGGGCAACAAATGGAATCAGGCTGAAAACAAAGAGAGCAAACAAAAAATTAGTTTTAAAACCTACAGTGCTTCTAGACCACATTTTTTCATTAATTTTTCTTTCAAGCAATGTCCAAGGCACACTACTGTGTACAATTTGCACAAGGGGTTTGGCACTTAGGGTTTTTCTTCCCCCTCCTAGAATCTGGAAAGCGAACAAGGAGGTAACAACTTGATTTTCATTAACATAAAGGCAAATAAAAAAAAGAAAACACATGGACTTCTAGCTGGCAAAGCTAAATGTGAGGCTAGGAGACCATCTCTCTTAGCAAGTGTGTGTGTCTTCAAAACAGGCTCATTCTTGACAAGTTACTGAGCTCTATTAGTAGTTTGTCTGACACCTATAAGGATATATAAGCTATGTTTAGAAATAAGAATATCACACTTGAAAGCAGTGATCTAAATTACAGATCTCTTTAAAAATAATATGTCTATAAGAATAATCAGTTGGTGTTCATCTTTTCTTTCTTTCTTCACTTTAATTTTCTATGGTTTGATCTTGCTTCACACAGAAAGCACTCTGTGCTTTTTCAAGAAGAAATCCTACCCCAGTACACAAAAGTGAAATGTCAGTAAAACATGTTGTCACAGGCTTTGTAAGCAGCTGTGATTGCAACATAGATGGTTTACAATTATTTGTTCTGCTCATCATACCTGAACTGCATCTGTGACTTGAATCTCCCCAAATCTAAGAGCTCTGAGCATGCAGACTAGAGTATTTTGCTTCTGCAGAGAATACTGTAAGTTTTGGCTGCAGTACCCATGATAAGATTAATGGTAAGGTATTGTAAACAACTCATTCATATTTTGGTTTTATTTTGTAATTGCTGCTGACTATTCTAATAATTATGAGAAAACTATCACCTTATTAGCTGCTTATTAAATAGTCTGAGTGTGACTCATGCTGTTTGTTCTGAAGAATGGCACTAGGTACGAAGAAAAAGAGCAAATCATTTTGCCACAGAGTTACTGATACTTAGAAAACTTTCTCTTATCCTTTAGAGATTCTTATGAAATTGAGTGTTACCATGGTTTCTACTCTGACTTACTAAGATATTGCGATGCCACTTTTTAAAAACCATTTCAGTGGTTATAATTTAATAGAACTTTCTGCTATAAATAAGGTCTTCAAAGGAGCCTTTTGTCTTTGAGGTTGGAAGAGATTAGAGAAAAACTTAAGTAGCTTCCCTGCAGGGCAGATTTGGAGAAAAAGTTGAACCATCTGTTTGTTCTCTGCCCTCTTTCTCCTAATATAAAACCTTTTACTGAGGACAGAAGTTGTTTTTTTTCCTGGCTGTTCAAACAATACACAGAAATGGACACCTTTTTTTACTGCCTCTTAGTGTCTTCCTGGATTCTAAAAGAACCTGCATGGAGTCATGAAATTATTACTGTTTGATGATCCAGAATGCCATGAGTACTGGGAAAGGAAGGTTGGAGTAGCCATGCTGTTCTGAAAATAACTGCTAATATTTCTGTAATTCTCAAGAAGGCTTCTTTCAGTGTTGCTATGTTCTCTCTGTAAGGATTGGTCATGGATAATTTACAGGTAGATGTATCTATTTTAGGAAGAAAAATTTGCTTCCTAGCTTCTAAGACTCCGCTGACCAAAATGACAAGATCTTGCTTACACAGTGCAGTAGTGTTCATGTCTATAGACTAAATGACTATATTTAACTCGAGAGAGCACACTTCCAGTACCTTGTGGGCTTGTTTCCTGTCTCTCTATTAAATCTGAAGTGTCTGAAAAACTTAGGTTGCAATCTGTCTGCATTTTCCCTGTTGTGCTTGTCTATCCTGCCGTCCCCTATTTCCCCTGTTGGCACAATATCAATTATTGCAGTATTCTTGGAGAAGCTGCTTAAAGGGTCAGAGGTGAATTAGTGCCGACTTCACGGTATTTCATTTGGCAATTTATTCTTCCTTTTTCTCCTTTGGGATTTAGCACAGGATTAAAATGAAGTCTGCCAGAAGTTGGTTTTTAAAGTACTGTTACACAATGAAGCCATCCAGCATGAGCATAAAATACCAGTAATTTGCATTGTCCTTCTGTTTTACAGTTCATTTCAAATAATTCTCACAGTCTTATTATTCAATTCTTGCAACAGAGGAACTTCTTAACAGCATTACTAAAATACAGTATTTTAATTAATTCAGCTTGTTTCATTTATTACTATTTACTACTAATATTTGTAGACCAATTAAATTGCAGTTATATGTGAATTTTCCAGGTCTTATTGAATTATCCTTTTTGAGATGCAGTAGCATTAGACTTCCACAGCTTAGTTTAGCCATCTCATGCTGAGGGTATTCTGTTATGTCAAAGTGTGGTGGAAAGCAATTATCTGTCTTAGTGTGATAGTAAGTAAATCTTCCATATCTCATTGTTTTGTTTTAAAATTAGGCTTTTTTTATTATTCCATTTTTGTCCCAAAGCAGTCAGAAATCTTATAGCCAGAAATGAAGAGGGGCTCTGAGTAACATGGTCTAGTGGAAGGTGTCCCTGCTCATGGCAGGAGGGGTAGAACCGGATGATCTCTAGGGCCCCTTCCAACCCAAACCATTCTATGGTTCTCTGCATTATTGCAGTTATCATTAATTTTATTTGTGAATGTCATCAGAATATCTTTATTATTTCTCTCAGAAAGTGAAATTTCCATGCTTCTCTATAAATATTTAAAAGAGCAAATGCATATTTAGAAGTACTAAAAAGATAAAAAAAAATTAGGAAATGTCCTTAAATATTTAAAATTACTACATATGCCATTCGTATTTCATCTGAAGAAAAATATACAAAAAATGAGAATTTAAACTTACATTTTTTTTACTATATGTAAGAAACTGCCAGGAGTTGTATTTAAATCAGTGTTAGAAGTGTTCAGGTTTCAAAATATCACCAATGTTGAATCTGTGATACAGCCAGCACTTTGTTTTTCATTGTTCTTCATGCCTGTGGTTAGTACAGATGCAACAGATTCTTTGAAACAAGTGGAAATGATACAGACATTCCTGGTAATCCAGAGAAACTGATAAACACTTCAGGGTTTTTCAATTGCTTTAAAAATATTATTGAATACATAATGAAGCATCATTTGAGTCCTCAAGAAGACACTGAAGAAAATATTGTACCATTAACGTAAGATCAAAAATAGAGTCGCTTTACAGATGATTGAGGTGACAAAGATGAAAAAATAAACCAAAATATTGCTCTACAGAATGTCTTCCTTCTAGTTAGAGAAGTAGAAGCTATGTTTGGGTGGGTTTTGCACAGCAGAAGGCACAGATGGTATTGAATTTTAACAGCTGTCTTCCATTAAGAGTTACTGGTAGTGTGGATGAATGTAGTTAATGTCTAGACAGAGAGAAATCTTTATTTTTACCCATGTCTTTGTCCTTACTACTGCTAACAACTAAAGTATTGTGGAATTATAGAAAAACACTGATTGAATGGTGCCTCTGGGAGCCATTTAGTCATACTCCTACTCAAGCAGGATCAGTTTGCATCAGGTTGCTTAGATCCATGTCTATTTGAGTTTAAAGTGTCTCCAAGCACTGTAGTTACCAAGATCTAAATCAGACTCCAGCCAACTCCCTCAGTACCTTTACTCACATCACAGCCAGTCCCAGGGAGCTGAGTGTGTCCAGTTGGCTTAAGTTCTGCCCAGCTCCTTCCTCTACTGTAGATAATGCTTTACTCTCACAGACTCTGTAAATAGACTCTTGGACTGGGAGGCCTGAGAGCCAAATTTGCCAACAAAACCCAAGACACAAAAAGACATTGAGTATCTTGGCCTTTCCCATGTTCTTTGTCACTAAGTTGTTCCCCACCCCACTGAGCAGCAGACATGTGCTTCCTTATTTGTCTTTTGCTGCCAGTGTACCTATGGAAGCTCTTTTCCTTGTCCTTAACATCCTTTGATTACTTCTACTCCAGCTGAGCTTTTCCTTTTGTAGTTTCATTGCTCTACACTTGAGTAATGCCTCTGTTCCCCCAAGTGACTTGTCTGTGCTTCCACCTTCTGGATGATGGCACTTAATAGTATTTTCAGGTATTTTCACTTGCTACACACCATTTTCCCAAGTTAGACTACTCATTTAAGTAGTCTGTGTTTGACTTTAGAATGTAGTTACACATTTTGTTGCACTTAAATATGAACAATGAGTGAATATTCTAGCTAATTCAGTTTTTCAGCCCTTTGTATGCTCTGGAAAGATGAAGGTGCACTAGTGCTACTTTGTGCCTATGAACATATTGTGTATAAGTCTTGTGAAAATCCTTTCAGTATCAGCAAAATTATTGCCAGAGTTGTGAAACCCAAGAAGAAGGTAGTGAGAGTGGTGGTAGCACAAGAAGCCCCGAGAATGAAACTGCCTGGAGATAGCACTGGCTGGTCTAGCAGCTCACAGATGCCTACAAGTGAGTCCTTTTCCCCAGGACTTTTATTCATGGCAAGCTCTTTCTGGCTATTTAAAGAAAACACCTCAGAAAGAAGGAAAGAAAGCCTTCAGATGGGTGAGTGAGTTGAACTGGGTGATGAATGTTAGGACTGGCATAGGAAAAGGAGAACCGTGTGGCTTGAAGCAGAGGAAAACAGGAGGGAAGAAACTGTCCTCAAATTCTGCTTTAGTGCTTCAGCTATCCCATTTACTTCAGCAGAATTCCTTATATAAATGCATTTAAGTACTTTGTTGGTTTATGCCTAGTAACAACATCAAGCACGTCTATAGGTTTGCTTATCTTAGTGACAAAAAAGTTAACGTGGTTAAAACCACTAACATTCCTATTACAGTACATTAAAAATAATATTTTATAAGATAAAAGTCTTCCTACTACCCCTGTCTAATATGCTGTTCATTTTTATTTATGCCACTGTGTATTTCCTAGGGTATCTATGACTTCCAAGGTAGCTGCTGCCAATGAGAAGTGGGGATTTCCTATTTGGCCAGAATGGAATGAAGCAGATGTCAATGCAGAAAAATGGGATAAAGCTGGAAAAGAAAAACCTGGAAAAGGTCAAATTTCAGTAAGTTTTATGACATATTATTTCCACTTCATTTTTTGTGCTTGTATTTAATAGAGTATTTGTCACAATTTCAAAATAATGTGCTACTGATAAATATATTATTTTTAACAATATATTTTCAGTATGTTTAAGTAGTTCCCTACTGAACTACAGTAATAAACCAGAAAAATTTTACATCGTTTATTTTCTGCTTTTAAAATGAACTGTTAACATATCTGTGTGCATTAATGTGTGTACGGTAATGGTTTAAAAAAATACAACCCCAAAATTCTTTCTGACATAGCTAAAACTGGGGGATGTAGAAACAGCTGAACTGTTGTGGTATGTCAGGGAATGCCCTTCTCAGGGCACTGAAGTTTCTGGAGACTCAAAAGGTTTGATGCATCCATCTTTTTTATGGCAGAAATGGATGTTGAAATCTTTTCTTTTGTACACTGCAGTTTCTGGATATGGGAAATACTGTCTGCAGTTCTTGTATGTAGAGAATGGTTCAAAGGAATATCATCATTTTGCAGAAAGCAAGCACATGCCAGATACAGAAAAATTTCTGTTTTCCAACTTTGGAATGAATTAAAAATCTTATGGATTGTTACTCCTTCAAACTGGTTATTGTTATAGAATGTATGTCTTCCATGCAGAGTAGTAATAAACTTATTTCTTAAAGAGTTTCTTAAACCTAGCATTTTAAATTGAAATTTAAAATGCATTAAATACCATTCTTTATCATCTATTTATATGCAAATTTTGCCATGTTCATGTTTCTTCTGAATATGTCCTTGTGTACTATAAATATGCTACCATATATTTTTATACATTATTTTTTTCTTATCCCAAGGTTAACTATATTATTATCTTATGGGGCCAAAGTACTGGTTTGAGAGAAGGTGTAAGTTCTATACTGAATACTGCCATTAACTTGTCAAGTAAATAATTTTCCTTTGTGTCCTTCTTCTGTTCCCTTACCAGATTTGGTTTCTTTGGGCTGTACTCAACATTTATCTAGCATTAATTTTTAGGTCTACCAGATATTATTATGACACATAAACTTCAAAATAAATATATCTGAAAGCCTTTCTTCTATTTTAGCACAAGAGGCATTCTGGACTCTGCTTTTCTTCGGCTACAAACTGCTCCTTTTACATGTTTAAAGGAATTACGTGTCAGTCATAGCAGATGAATTTACAGATCTGACATATTCTATAATGTGGCCTCTTTCAGTCCAAGCAGGTAGCCAGAATTCAACATTGTATAGGTTATTTCAGTTAGAAACAAAATTAGTAATGGCACCCAGGACCTTTGAGTACACTTAGAACACAAATATAAACAGTCCTATTTTCTTGTGTAGGAAAAGAAATCAATCTGATCTCTTTCCTTTTAGCACTGAAAGTCTTTTTACCAAGCATCCCTACACAATGCCCTCTCTTACAGCAGTGCACAGTGTTCCTGAGATTGTGCATTTGACCTTGTCTTTGTTTCTTGTGCTCATTTCTTCCATGTCCTTCCTGTAGAACTTGTGATTGAGATTCCTGTCCTTAGAGCATGAACCTGTAAGAATTGGCACTTGTCTCTTCTTATAGACACCTAAAATAAAAGATGAAACTTGATTTTTTCAGCCAAATTTATCTAAAACTACAGTATTCTTATTCAAAGCATTTTTTGCACTAGTAAGCTAAAGAAATATGTATCTTTCCAGGTTTGGATTCTTTTGTTTCTTTGGGTTCCAGGTTTGGATTCTTTTGTTTCTTTGAGTGGTGTTGTGTCATTCCATTTGCCTCCTCTGGTTCATCTAGTGTTTAAGTGCTTAACTTTCCTGTTACGCCATGAAGTCAGGGTTGGATGTCTCTGAAAGCAAAATATAAACTCTGTTAATACCGTTTTGTATGGTCCAGACTCCAAGGCTTTCTTTAAGCTTTCAGAAAAAAAAAAAATGTATTCCTAAAGCATTTGTTCCCTCCCCTCCCCCCTAGTTTATCTTTTTTCCTTCAGGTACTGAAATAGTTTGTTGCAGCCCGTTGTGTTGAAGGAACTTACACAATCAAACAAATAAAAAATGTGGGGAAAAGATTATTTATGAATCTTTGGTTTGTATTTGTTTGGTTTTTTTTTTTTTGGTTTTTTTTTTGTGAATGTATTTTGTTTTGCCTTCCTTTAATCATTAAATACAAAGTATAATATATTTTTGTTACCAGCAAGTCTTTCTCTTGTTTGGTCTGTAGAAGATAGAGTGCCTCATGGACTGTGAAACACACATGAATTTATGATATCCCTAAAACCTTTTTAAAATCCAGGCACAAAGAAAAAGGCATTAACCATGTAACTGATTCGTTTCTCAGTCTCAGCACAACCTTTGTCAGAGGCATGTCCTCATCCTACATTGTGCAAGCAAGTAAACAGATATCATATCCTGATGCCTTCTGTTCACGTGGGCAATAAGCATCACTTCAGAAATGCAAGTCTGAAAACTCTATGAGCCTCTTTCTTTAAGGAGCTAATTTATGCTGTATAATTATAGCTCTCTTTTGTTTCTATGGCAGTGTTAAATGCATGGAACATGCTTGGTTTTGTGTCTTAACATCGCTTTAGATATTGCTTTCAGTCTTCAACTTAAAAAGCTATAGAAATAAGTGACTTAGAAAAAGTACATAAGAATAACTTGATAGAAGAGTACCTGATTAAAAAAAAATAAGGCTTTTTTGGTGATATTTCTGAAAGGGGGAAAGAAAAAAAAAATCATTTCATATGGACCTCTCAGAAAGTGCACATCACATAAACTTCTTTGGACAGTAGAGGTGGCTTTTGTGCTGCATCTTCAATTTGGGCTTTGGGCTCTTTTTGTTCAGTTGTAGATACTATTAGTTCTTTTTTGTGCTATTTTGCTCCTTGAGTGAATTATCCTGTGAACAGTATATTCTTTTAAATCTCATGGAAGATACAATACCATGATTAATAAAAAATGGTCCATTTTTGTTCATGTATATTTTATGTAGCAAGGATATGACGATCCTGAAGGGAAAATAAAGTTGCCAGCATCCTTAAAAGTGCATTCATGGAAACGGCCACAAGAGTTTTTAACAAAAGAGGTAAGAAACAAACAAGGTCGTGATGAAAAAATGCTGCTTGCCTAGCTTGTTAAAAGTAGAGTGAAACTGTGAGAGGAAATTAATTCAACAGATAAAAACCACTTGACCACACAGTCAATCCTGTCCTGGAGAGCAGTGTACACAAGGAGTCAGTGATCTGTGTGACAACTGACCTGTGCTGCACACACGGTTGGGCCCTGGGGCTGGACCTGGGCACAGGGTGAGCTCATACTGCTCATGGTAACAGATGAGCCTGCTGACAGCTGCTGCTTGTTACTGGCAATTACATCACCTGCATCTCCTTGGCTTTCTGTACCCACAGCAGCAACTTCTTGTGTCAACATCCTTCCATTTTACAGCAGAAATTATGAGCAGAGTTGTTTTCTTGTAAGGATATCCTTTCATATCTCAAAGCATATTGTAGCTCAGTAATAGCAGAATGGATGGGATCTGCACAGAATGCTGCATAGATGAATCAGAGGCCTGCTTGATGCCACACAACATGGGTTTCCCAGTGTCCAAAGGACATCAGATTACCTATACTAACCCCTTTCTTTACAGTTAGCTGTAATAGCATTCTCAATGATACTATGCAGAATCTGAGAGCCTCTCTGGGATAAGACCACCAGGCACCAGAACTTCCTGGTGCAAAACATCATGGTAATGTATCCTCCCACATCTGCTTCACTTTTTAAATCCCATGTTCATTTGGAAGACAACTGGACAGAGAGATGCCTTTCTATTTTTCTTTGTGTTCTTTTTTTCTCATTTAAGAATTACTGTCATGGCAGAAAAATCTCTGTGTGTTGCAGCTGAGGCTTCCCTCAAGCAGGTGTCTGAAGTACATAATGATCATGAAACCATAAACTAACTTTACCAGAGCTACAGTACTTTTTTTCACTTCAACTATCGTATTTTTCTGGGCTACATAGAGTACATGTCCATGTCTTTGACAGTACTTGGCTGCAAGGTAACCATAACATTTTAAAAATATGTATAGCTGTTATTCAATTTATTTTTAAAACTAATTGCAGAGAAAATAAGCAGCCTCCGATTTCAAAGGTTAGTGTTCTCCAATACTTTTACTAATCTAAGTTTTCAAGTGATTTACTTCAGATGAGATATTGAAGTTTTAAGGCACTTGGACCACCCTTCCAACTTTTTTCAGGCTTGTCAGTTTTCCTTTTGTCAGCTTGTCCGTTCCATTTTTTATTAACTAGACACTAAACAGGTCTAAGTTTAATTTTTAATGGAGAAAGGAGAGGGGGAGGTCAGAGGAGTAATTGACAAGACCAAAAGATTGGATAGGAAATGCTGCCAAAATGCATAACCTGAGTGGAGGTATCTGAAAGATGAGGGCAAGAGAGCTGACAGCCCAGAAAGTCATGGAAACATGTATCTGTATTAAAAATAGCTTTTAAAAATCCATCTCTAGAGTACTACGGAGAAAGCATTTGTTTTCTTTAAGAACGGATTAAAACTTTCATGCTTCTTTTGGTCCAATATCTGTTTTGAATCAAGAAGCAGTGATTACCAGTAAATTTATATAAAAATTAATGTAAATGTCACGTGATGAAAGGCTATTAAGAATGATACATATTGTTACCTGATGTATTTGTAACTATAAAAGAATGCATAAGCAAGCCTATTTAGTGTGGTAAGCAAAGAATCAAGCAACAAATACCAGTATGTGATGAGAGGCACAGATACATTTAGTTCAATAAACTACAATCCCAGTGTGTTATTACTGAACTGCTTACAAAAAGGAAATGGGCTGTGTAAGAATGAAATAGTCATGAAAACTATGTAAAGCAGCCAAAGTTTGATAAAGTCACTGTTCATACTGACAATACCACTGTCTGACTGACCATGAGCAAATCAATCCCTTTGAACCCTGGTGGGTGGCTAAGGGAATCTCAACATTTGAGACAATACTATGATCATGATTTAAATGGAGAACTGCAAATAACTTAAAAAATTGAGGGCATCTCAATTTATTTATATGGTTATTTATTTAATACTGTTAAATCTCCTGGTAAAAATAATTATTATTTTTTAAGAATTCTGAACATCTACATTTTAAGAAAGCTTCATTAAGAAATACCAAAACCATCTACAAGATTTGCAAACTGATCACTTCTAGTTTTCAAATGTGTAATTAATGTTTGCCAGATGTCCAACATTTGCATGTTCACTGCAGTTAAATGCTAATGTTCATTTAATTTTTTCCAGATAATTTAGCTATGGACCTAACTAATTTACTTTCTACTAGGCTCCCGTGATAGTCAAAAATGAAACCTCATTTGACCTTGTTTCAGCAAATGAACACATATTTTGTTGTGAGGTAGGTGGAAATACATTAATGCCCCTTAAAAAAAAAAAAAAATCATTTTTCTTCTTATCTTTTTTTAACTTTTTTAATTTCACTCCATATTCCTACCAAGAAGAAATAAGTTGTGACAAATTTTTAAAGTGGAAAATGATGGGAATAAAATGGCAAGAAATGATCTAAGTTATTATAATTAGTGTTTACCTTNTATTGTCTAAAGAAAAGAGTAAATAAAGGCTATGTTAGAAAGGATTTATATTTTTTCTTCTAACTGTCTGGATGTCTGAGTGGGCCTGCATGTCTGTGCAACTGTGTGTGGCCCAGACTCAGTCTGTCTAGAGCTGAATGAATGCTTACTGAATTTCAGCAGATAGTAACTTGACTTCTTTTTTCAAAAATGTGTTACTTGAAAATAATTTTTTTCTATTTTTCCCTTGTTTTAGCTGATGAGATGGATTGTAAGTGAAATTTATGCTGTCTGGAGGATACATAATGAAAATTCCTTAAACAGCGAACCACCCACACTTGTTTGGAAACCTTGGGAACACATTTATGCCTTATGTAAAGCTACCCAGGAACACACACCACTGTACAATAAATTTGGAAAATATGTATTGAAACTGTATTGGATGGTGAGTATCAATATATAAATATGACATAGCTAGCATGCTAGAACTTAATGGTTAGTGGACACATATTTTATTATTGAAAATACATAGATTTGTAGGAGGAGAAATATTGAGAAATTGTTGATGCTTGTTAATTAAAATGCCTCTTACCGCTCATGTGATTTTCTTAAAACTTACAGCTTGATGAAAGTGTTATTACTTGCAAAGACAATATTTTATTTTTGTAGTTTTGTAGGTTTGACGCAAATGCTTAGTAGTGCCAGGCATGTGACCCACAGCTCTGGTGTATTAGGCTGAAAAATTTTTGTTTTGATGTTTAAGTAATTCAGTTGGCTGACTTGACAGAGCTATTAGTATCTAAATGTATTTAAAGATCACTAGAAAGTTTCATTGTGAGGACCATTTTCTGAAGATGTAGTGATAAAAACTAAAACATCTCAAGGATTTCTAAAAGTAACAGACAATAACTTCTTAACACATTTGGCAGTCAACAGGGAACACTTAATCGCATATTGAACCTCACTTTAATAAAGAAATAGTGACATATAAAGGAACTGATATATAAAAGTTGTCTGTGTTGTTGGAGTTATTTTGGTTACATTTTTCTTTTGGAAACAGAAAACATCACAACACACTAAGACCTATAACTAACCCTATTAAAGTTCCAGTTGCCCAAAGCTGATAATATTTTTGAGACAGTCAATTGGATACAAGAACTTGAAAGTGGCCTTCCCTGTAAGGGGAACACTTACCTGGTTTACATGTCTGTGCTTTCCTCATCCCTTACTGCCTCCACTTATGGAATAACTTATATTCATATAGAAATGAATTGCATGAGGTTGTGAAGGCATAAATTGTGTTGCCCAAGTTCCTCAGCAAAAGACATTATTCTCTGTGTGAATTTAATGCTGCAGATGTTATGTAGTCGTGGTAAAAGACTACATTTTAAAGCCTGTACAAAAGTTACCAGGGTGTTTCGTTTTCTTTGTCATTTCTGTGGGTTTTTTTTTTTTTGTTTGGCCCTGTGTGTTTATTCAATTTTCTGTATCTCTGGTAGTACAGCTGTATTTTACAGAAAGAAAAACAGGGGAAAAAAAGAGATTCACATGCTGGAAGGTTAAAGAAAATGTGCAAGGAAAGACAAATATCAGTAGAGATAGAGGAGAAACAGATTTCACAGGAGAAAGTAGAACATTAAATAAAAAAGGGGGCAAAAGGTGGAATAATAATTAACTGATTTCATGAATATTTGTCCTAAAGAGATTGTTGTGCTTAACAGAAAACCTATGAATAATAATTATTTTTCACATAATTGGAACAATATATGAATTTTACCCCACATTTTACTTCCACTTTGCTTTCGTGAGGTTTATTGAATTTGTTTCTGTAAGTTACTTTTTTCTCACCTTTTTCTGTCTGTGGACCTGCCCCACATTCTTTTTAATTTCTTTTAACCTATCAACTGTACTCTTCTCCCTATTAAATCTGAGCAATTATTGGAAGAGGAGATGAATATGTGATCATTTCACTGACTAGGTCCTTTTCAAATTTGGGAAGTCTTACGTATTTTGTTTTGGTTGTCACAAAATAGTTCTTATCTTAAAAAATACTAGCTTCATTTATACTTTTTGCATATCTCTGCCCTGTGGTCTAAATTTGCTTCCTTCTGAGACCTATAGAACTTAAGGAGTTAATCAGCTGTCATTTCAGCTTTAATCCACAGTTTAGTTACAAGTAGAGAACTGTAATTTTGTACTCTCTGTTAACATTTGGTGAATACTTCAGTGGTTTGGTCATTCTTCATCATTTTATGGATGAATTAACAGAAGTACTTGCTATTGACCCACCAACTCTCTATTATATCTTCATCACTAGGACAGAGACTTTAATTTAGAGAAGGTATTATTATTTTGTGAAATACTAGCTCAGTTTATTAATGAAATATCTGGTATTGGATATATTAGTGCTTTGTCTTACCTGTTTGTTTCTCATCCTGGAAATACAGATTTTTTTTTTTTTAAATATTTGATCATTTTGTGTTGTTTTGTATAGTGTTTTATAAAATACTATTGTAATGCTTAACAGGAGACTAACTGCAGTCAACATCCCCAGGTAGTTTTTGGGAAGCAAGGGGGACTTATATCACAAGTATTTTGCAGACTGAGACCTAAAGAGGCATTTACAAAGCTGCTATCTTGGTTTTAAGCCTTTTTAAAATCATTACTGTTTCTCAGGCATCTGTCATGGCAGCTGAAGAAACGGGAATGCATGCACGTGATTTATTACACATGAGATTAAATATATTTGGAAATAGCTGCAATTAGATTATTCTCTGAAACAAATAAGTCAGAGCAGGAATAAAATGCTATGAATACTGTTTCCATGTTTTTCATATATTATGCAAGAACTTTTTTTGAAACCATCTGTGATGTAAACTAAATTACAATATAATTGGATTCTTGGGAAAGCATTAAAAGTTCTTACTTACAAGTTCTTTACTTGCCAACCCACAAACTAATTTTTTTCTTTCTGCTTTCCTCCCCTTCCCCTGTCACAGGGGTGCTGGAGAAAGATCATTGTGGATGATACTATGCCTTTCAGTGAAGAGGAGAATTTGTTATTACCAGCTACAGCCTGCCAAAATGAACTTTGGCCAATGTTGCTGTCCAAAGCTATCATTAAGTTAGCAAATACTAGGTATGTTTTGTTATTTCACTTTTGGTTTGTTTTGTGAAGTCATGTGGAAATAACAAAAAGTGGATTTAGTATACATGGGAAATATATTTTGCTATTTTGCTATTTTGACAGTTATACACTTTCAAAAGCTGGCACTGTAAATCAGTAAAACAAAATCCTCTGTAGCTACAGAAGATGCAGGGGTTCCTTTTTAGTTGTGTTTGTAAATTTATGCACTGAAAACTTGCAAGGTAGCTGGAGTTTTCTCATTATTTGCTTTATTTGTTTGGCATTATTCCTATAAACTTCACATGTTTTTCTACCAAACAGAAGTGTCTGTGAACTCCTAATGAGGTTGTAATTGTCAGCCTTGACCACTGTTGACCCAACCAATATAGAAAACAGAGTTTTGTGAGCTGCTTTTTTTGCCTGTGCTGCAGCTGTGCTATTGTGTACAGTGATCTACTTCCCCAGGACTGCCTGGAAAAGTATAAGGTGGCCTGTGATGCAGTGACTGACTATTATGGCTACAGGTTCCTATGAAATGAGCAATGAACACCAAGAGTTTAAATGAATAAGCTTGAGAAAATAATTCAAAACACTTATCTTTGTAGGGAAGCTTCCCTGTTCAGGTCCTATCAAGTTATGTTTGTCAGAAAAGTCATCAAAATGTGTCTACACAGGCCAGGGAGTTGCCTAGAGCTGCCTGTTAGGAAACTGTTTGCAGGAATGTGATTGAAATAATTCATTTCTCCAGAGCACAAGGGTCTGTCATACGAGTGCTGACATCTTTAGCCTTGGTCCTCCCAGGAAACCTCTTCAGAGAGTAGTAGGGTGTCAGTTGGAAAGAGTGCAGTGCTGGAGTGCAAGTAGAACCAGCTTGTTCAGAATAACCTGGGAGTTAGAGAAGGTGCTTAGGAAATGGAAGTTGTAAAATCATAACCCTGTTTTAGTGCAAGGGATTTCAAATGCACATCTCCCACCCTGCAACTGTGTGCAAGTGTACATAGTATGCTTGCTAACAATTTTGAAAAAAATGCCATTGTACCAGAGGGAACACTAAAATAATGGATCTGACATGAAGGCATTGATGTTGTAGGGGATTTGTCAGCCGTAGTTTGGAAAAACTCCTGAAACTGCAAGTAATGACCTGTTTTTCATCAGGCTATTCTGTTTATGGTCTTATTCCCACAGAAAGCAATGTAGACTACAGTTTACTGTAGCTGGTTATATTATAATTGTAAAATGTCTGCTTTTTTCTTATAGTATACATGCAACTGGAAAAAGAGAGATGGAGGAATTTACAGTTCTACATACACTGACTGGATGGATACCAGAAGTTATTCCTCTCCAGTAAGTTCTTTATTAAATAGTTTATGTGCTAATTGTTTAACATTTAATTCTAAAAGGCATTATGAAAAATAAAGCTAAGCCCTCGAAGTCCTTCACCATTAATTTTGGAAAGTGAATGGTTTATAATTCAGGCACTTGGGAAATGTACCTTTGAGAAATGCAATTTTATTGAGTTTTTCTTTGTAGGTCATACAATTTCTTGTAAAGCTATATATCATGTATACTGATGCTTATTTCTTATAAAATTAATTTTACTAATGTTAAACTGTGGGTTGAAAACAAGGTTAGAGAAATCTGTGTTTCATTTAGTATGCAGTTACAAAATGTCTGCCTATAATAGTAACTTTATATCTGAATGTACCCTAGAAAGTATATGTCATGAATTTGGAAGTAACCAATGTCAGCTAGTAGGGTGTTTCTACCCTTTAATTGTAACTGTTGGTAGACTTTTAGTTTGAACCACAATTAGCATTTCCTACCTACAATAACATGTTTCTTGTTTCCTGTGTGTTTTATGCTCATTTTATATTTTTAAAGAAAGACATTCTGACTTTTCAGCTTGACATTCTTTTTACTAAATCAATTACCACGATACTGACACTAAATATTTAGACTTTTTCTTTTGAATTACACCTTTTTACCTTTTGATATATACATTTAAATGAACATAGAGATAACAAAGAGTTTTGGTTTATGTATAGTTTACTTAGATATAGTTGTTCATTTATAACCATATTTCACTATTAAATAATTTCAGTCAAAGAATGTTTTATTCCATTTTTCAGTAATTTTTATTTCTCAAGCTATGCTTGCAATTTAGGTTTTTGATATATTTGTGTCTCACAGTAGTGTGTATGTAACTCACAGGCTTAAAAATCTAAATAGCCTAAATTTTATTTCTTTCTGTAGTTAGTTTTACAACTGCAACAGCAAAAACAGTATTCATTTACTGCAAATATATTACATCATGAAATATGAAATCGTGAATACCACAGAGTCGTTGGAATAGTAGTATAAGATGACTTTAGCTCACTTTACAGTCACTTATTTTATTTAAAAAAAAAAAAGTTGAATGCAGTTAGCTTTCAGGGAACTTATTCATGACCCTGTTTGAGATTACTTCTGGAATCACTGAGTTTCTGTGGAAAACCAACATGACTGCAACTGTTATATCAAAAAGCTGTTTTTTCTGGTAGAATCAGTGGAAGAGGCATGCAATGATCTGTGCTGAATATACAGGAAAGCCCAGTTTGGAAGTACCTTTGAGAAGCTTTTTAATATACAGAGCTAGAATCAAGGTATTATATGGCGTAGTTGTAAAGTGGTCTGCGAGTTTCTCTGCCACAACTTGTATCTGCTGAAAATCTCGAGAAAGGATACTTTACTTACATGCATCACTAACCACCCTCTCTTTTTTAATGGGTTTTTCATAACCTGTCTCAGCAAATATTTCTGATACAGATTGTCTTCTATTTTACTTAAATATGCTACTTTACAGTAGCATATTTTAGAGTTGGACTGTCAGTTGTGGTCTAAATGAAAATCACACTTTCTTTTCTTATTGGAAATATCCCTGCCATTGACATATACATTTGTGTTTTCTCTTAAAGGTCTGAATACTTGGACAAAGCTTGGGGCTTTTTGAAAGAGATTGTGCCAGAATTCAAGTTGCCAGAGAAGAAGGCTCCAGAACCTGAGATTACTCAGGATGATACAAAACCTGAAGAGACCAAGGACTCAGAGTTAAAAAATGGAGCTTCATCTATGAATAAGCAGACAGATATAACTGAAAAAGCAGAGACAGCCACTAATGTTAGCAAAGGTCAGTAATTTTAGGTAGTGTTATCTTTGTAGGCCCAGCGTAAATAAGGCTAGCATCATCTCTCTTTCAAATCAGTATATTTTACATATATTGTCACATGCAACTCTGTGGGTTTGTTGTTTCACTGAACATGTTGAGACAATGTAAGTTCAAAATACTTATGTTTTAGCTGTAGATCTCATTAGAAGAAGTGCTAAACTTTTATTTTATAAAACTATCTTCACTTTATGGCAGAGATTTTTTTCAGCTCCATGTCACAGCCATTTCTCTAGAGACTAGTTCCTTGCAGATGGATAACACAGAGGTTACAGTTTCTCCAAAGGCGACACTGCTCTGACCGTCAATTCATTATACATTTCATAATGGGTGTTGTGAAGTGTGATTACCTATGGAGCTGTGACAAATATAGTTCCAACATCTACCTGTATTTTTATTTATTGCAAGTTTTCTTTTATGCTACTAGGTATACGCAAAAATTTTCTTCAAGAGCTGCTGATCCTATTTACATTTAAATGAAAAAACTTAAATTTAGAAACTTGTTTGTTCCAGTATATTTTTCTTCATTGTTTTTATTTGAGACTGAGTTTTCTTGCTGTTTCTAACTTGAAGGCATGGGTGCAATTTCTTAACACTTCTCATGCCTTTGGAGAGTACAAATCATATGCTAAAATTTCTATTTCTTCCTAGATATTCGGAAAAATCTCTGGCTTCCTCACTTTGAATCCCAAATACTATGTCCCAATGTAAAAAGTATAAAACTCTTAAAAACTACCTGGCTGAGGTAGTCTTCTCTCTTCTTAGGAAATCCTGCTATCATTTTGACCCACCTATCACTGTGGTAGCTATTTCAAGTTTGGAATGGACATGCCAGTGAGAACAACATTGTCATTCATCCAAGTGGGTCTTGCAATTTTTTTCCCAGAAAACTAAGTAAATTTAATCCTGCCTAAGACTTAAAAATTGTATTAGTAACTGAAATGTCTAAGAATCAGGGAACCATTGTATCATGACACAGCTCTGTAATCTCCAACACTGAACCTAAAAGCTTTGTTGAGATGCTCTGTTTGTGTTCGGGATTGTTTGGATGACATGAAACCATCTATGTCACTATGAGAGAAAAAGACCTGGGTGTCCTGGTGGACAATGAGCTGTCCCTGAGCCAGCAGTGCGCCCTGGAGGCTAAGAAGGCCAGTAGAATACTGGAATACATTAGGAAAACCATTTCCATCAGGTTGAGGCAGCTGATCCTGCCTTTTTAATCAGCCTGCATCTGGAATGCTATGTCCAGCCCTGAGCTCTTCAGCACATTAGAGATGTGGAGCTCCTGAGTGGGTCCAAGAGAGGGCAATGAAGATGACTGGGAAACTGGAGCATCTCTCACGAGGAAAGGCTGAGGAAGCTGGGCCTGTTGAGCTTTGAGAACTCAGAAGGGACCTCCTCAATGTGTATAAGTATCTAAAAGGTGGGTTCCAAGAAGATGAAACCAGGCTCTGCTCCATGGTGCTGAAAAATGGGACAAGAGGCCATGGGCAGAAACTGGTGCACAGAAAGCTCCACCTGAACATGAGAAAGAACTTTACTATTCGAGTGACCGAGCAGTGGAACACATTGCCCGGAGAGGTTTTAGATTCTCCCTCATTGGGAATGACTTTAAACTGGAGATATTCAAGAACTGTCTGGATGCAATCCTGTGTCATATGCTCTAGTATGACCCTGGTGGAGCAGGGAGGTTGGACCCACTGTGGTCCCTTTCAGCCTGAACCAACCTGTGATTCAGTGAAGCTGTGTGGTGAAGTTGACAAAAAGGAAGGAAGGAATGCCATCCAAATGGACTTGAACAAATTTGAGAATTGGACCCATGAGAATTTAATGAGTGAATCTAATCTGATCAAAAAGTCCAAGTTCAAGGTGCTGCACCTGGATTGAGCATGAGTACAGACTGGAAGAAGAACTGAGAGCTGCCCTGTGGAGAAGAACTTGCAGGATCTGTTGGATGAGGCAGGACATGAGCCAACAGTGTGTACTGACAGCCCAGAAAGGCAATTATATCCTAGGCTTCATCGAAAGCAGCGTGGCCAGCAGGATGGGTCTCCCCCCCTACTCTGTTCTTTTGAGACACCAACCTGGAATGCAGCAGCCAGCTCTGGGGTCTCCAGCACAAGAAAGACATGAACATGTTGGAATGAGGCCAGAGGAGGGCCACAAAGATGATCAGAGGGCTGGAGAACCTTTCTTATGAGGGGAGGCTGAGAAAGTTGGGATTATTCAGCCTAGAGAAGAGAAGGCTTTGGGGAGACCTTAGAGCACCTTCCAGTACCTAAAGGAAGCCTACCAGAGAGCAGGAGAGGAACTTTTTACAAGGGAATGTAGTGACAGAACAAGAGTGAATGGCTTTAAACTGACAGAGGGCAGGTTTAGATTGAATATCAGAAATAAATTCTTTCCAAGGATAGTGAGCCCCTGATGCAGTTTCCCCAAAGAAGTTCTGGTTGCCCAGTTCCTGGAAGTGGTCAGGGCCAGTATGGGACTTTGAGCAACCTAGTCTAATGGAAGGTGTCTCTGCCCATAGTAGGGGAGTTGGAGCTAGAGGATCTTTAAGATCCTTTCCAACCGAAAACAATTCTATGAGTCTGTGATTTTTTTTTTTTT